>VCRD01001120.1:130697-141201 GCA_006783055.1 Trinorchestia longiramus
GGAACATGCATTCATCGAGGGGAACAAGCATTCATCGAGGGTAACATGCATTCATCGAGGGGAACAAGCATTCATCGAGGGTAACATGCATTCATCGAGGGGAAACAAGAATTTAACAAGGAAAAACAAGAGTTCAAGAGAAAAAACAAGAGTTCAAGCGAAAAACAAGAGTTCAAGCGAAAAAGAAGAGTTCAAGAAAAAACAAGAGTTCGAGGGAATAAACAAGAGTTCAAGGGAAAAAACAGGAGCTCAAGGGAAAAAACAGGAGTTCAAGATGAAAAACAATAGTTTAGCAAAGGAGAAAAAAGTGATTAATTCAATGAGGCACAAAGAAAGAAAAAACGAAATAAAATTATTCCAATGATGTACACATTACATAAGCATTGTTTTTTAAATTCCTAATGCTAACATCTTAAGACTATTGATCATGCTCCTCCACCGACTCTATTCCCGTCCTTGTGTTGTTACTTGAGCTAGAGCCTCGTAGCGATGAGTTAGAAGTGAGGAAATTGTCTGTTTAGTCAGTCTTCTTTGCCTTTAGTATCACAAGCAAAAGAAATTCGAGTGCTACTGGGGGATTCGAACCAGAGACATGAAGCACAATTCAAGCCACTAACCGCTCTACTACGGTGGAAGCGGAAGTTCAAACTCGTTGATTCTGAGAGAACAGGAGTTTAACAAGGGAGAAAGGACGTTCTCTTGTGCACAATATTATCGTGAGAGTCAATACTCCTAGCTACCTCGCTAATCTTAATCGACGTATGAAATGACAAACCAGTGTAACTAAACTATAACAAGCATTATTAAGAAATAATAAAATAGGGCAAGGAGCCAATGTACGAGATAATATTCCTATCTTCCATTGCACATGGAATTGTTTTGCAAAATGTCATCAGTGGCAACCCAGTCTTCCATGGCTAATTAATAAAATTGAATGACTGGATATTTGTCGATGGTAATTAATATTTTCCTGAAAGTGATTTACTACAACAGCATTACCCATGTGAGATTCCGGAAAGCTAATAAGCTAGTATTTGATTTACAGTGAATCTCTTTTGTAGCAGGGATAAAAAAATGTTCTCGTCATAAGTAGTTAATTTATCGACTGAAAAAACAGAAATAATAAACCATGTTTGTAATGATGCATTCATCACTGTGTTATTCAGAAATTCAAAATGATGCGGGAAACTTTCAATGGCATATCACTGAAATGATCACTCAAAAATTTCTTGATCTTCATAAACAGAATTCTGTAAATAAGCCATACACTCAAATTCTCATTCGCAGTGAATTGCTTAGCGCAGCTTTATTTCTAGCAAGAAAAACATAACATGGAATGTTCTATGAACAAGATTTGTGAAGATGTGTACGCTGTACATCATGCATGAGAGATTCGCTTGCATCTCACCTCCAAGGAAGTTGATCAGTCTTGACATAGTTCTTTGAATGGAAATATTCGAAGTAGCTGTGGGCGCAGCACTATGGAATACCTACCAAACCAAACAAACTCGTGATCGCTCAGTTATTTAAGCATAAGTTTAAGCTGTGAGAGCATTTTGTCTGTACGAACGTAAATTATGAAGAATATGCAGGGTGCGGCAACATAACTTCCTTTTTCAAAATTTTTTGAAAAGCAAAAAAGGTAGTTATGTCGCCACACTCTGTAATAAAGAGGCTCCTAGAAAAATTAGGTGAAGTTTAGTGCAGTTACTTGTGAGCAAACTAGGAATTCTAAAAAGGTTGGCTAGTTCTTATAAATAACGAATCATTTAGCGCATTTTGACGTGAATTTACGTACGGGAGTCCTGAAGAATAATTCCTTTTTCAATCACTCAATCCAAAAGAACATCTACGAATTGCTCATATTATGATCTCCTTGAAGGTAACAGGATGTTGACTTCACAACACAAATAATGGGAACACCCGCATGACAGCAGGAGCACCACGCAACAAGCCACTCGCTGCATCCATAAATTACGAGAAAAATAGAACGCTGTGACGGCCTGTATTTATCACGCTAAATTAAAGGGAAACTCTGCGGTCTACCCTCTTCTCTGCCGCAATACAAGAGAGATTGTGGAGCTGACAAGTTACGCACGTACGCCGTACTAGAAAAGACCTGCGTTAAGAAGCTGAGAGTGGCACATCACAATGACCAGGGAAACAGATTGACTAGTTCTAGTGCCTCGTACTTCATATCTCTCTGGAAAAAGTTTCTTTAATAAACGCTAGAAATGAGTGGTAAAATAGTGTATTGTTTCATAATTAAAAAATGATCAAGAAAACTTGAAGAACTTTGAAATTGTTTCCGCAAACCCAATGAAAACGTAACAAATGAGCATAATATAAGTGCCTTAGAATAACACGGCGACAGGTTCCAGCCGTTTGGTCCACTGTTGGATTGTTATTCCAGGTCCCGTGACGTACACCAGAACACAGATAGCCTTGTATATGATCTGGTGTACGCAACGTGAGAGAGTTAATGGGTCTTTAAGAAGTTGCTACTATTACATGTGTGTGCGCGTCTCAAAGAAACTATCATCATTACGGCTACTATTACGCGTGTGTGCGCGTCTCAATGAAACTATCATCATTACGGTTACTATTACGCGTGTGCGCGTCTCAATGAAACTATGTACATATCATTACAACTATTACACGTGTGTGCGCATCTCAATGAAACTACTTATCATTACGGCTACTATTACACGTGTGTGCGCGTCTCAATGAAACTACTTATCATTACGGCTACTATTACGCGTGTGTGCGCATCTCAATGAAACTACTTATCATTACGGCTACTATTACGCGTGTGTGCGCGTCTCAATGAAACTACTTATCATTACGGCTACTATTACGCGTGTGTGCGCATCTCAATGAAACTACTTATCATTACGGCTACTATTACACGCGTGTGCTCGTCTCAATGAAACTACTTATCATTACGGCTACTATTACACGCGTGTGCTCGTCTCAATGAAACTACTTATCATGGTCGTCACCATCACTACCAGGACACTCCGGCTGAACGGGGCACTTCCGCCCTCAAATAACCTCCAAGAAGTGGGGAATGCAAGAACACAAGCGACGAATCAACAGGAGACTGCGAGAATCATGCTAGCACGTCAGTCTGCAGCAAATAAGAAAATCAGCTATTATGTGACATAAATGATTTTTACAAACAAGTCGAGACGAGTTAAGGAAATGAAGCATTTTCAGTGCGCTCTGAAAGCTTCCGAGGAGCATTGTCGACTTGTTGCTTTCTTAACATAACACGATGCAATCAAGCACAATTTAGACCTGATCACTTCGAGCGCTGCACCGCTTAGTCATAGGACACACGTGCGGCTGCTCAGTGCATAAGAAGCGTCAAAACCTACACAAGCAGTGAAAATCAAGACATTTCATAGCAACCAAAATATTAAAGTACAAATTACATCCTCTGGTCGGAAACAGTTGGTGCACACACCTCGACGTTGGTCGGAGACATTTCTTGAAGAGGAGAAAAGAGTCGAGAAATTTAACTCACGCAATTTACTTCCAACGTTATACCCTGTACTTCAAAAAACTATGAGAAACAAATATAATGAATTAATTTCCTGAATCTCTTTTGGAACACTGACACCAGAATGTTTTCCCGACTGTGCACCAACTGATCCCGACCACAGGAAGTACATGACGGAATTGTGTCAGTTTTTATACAGCCAATTTTGACATCGGAGTGAATCTTTCCTTTGAAATTCCCGCTGGGACGGAATATTAGTGAGAACTCAACCAAAGAAAATTGTCCCAGAGCCATATTTCTCAGGAGAGACCTCTTTAAAATCGCGTACACGCACATCACCTCGAAGCCTGGTCAATAGTAGGCAGTACATATAACGCGCTGCACGCTACGGCACACATTCACAACTAGTGATGTTTATCCTCATTAAAGTGCATGGCAGCGGTGCAAAAGCTGCACCAGCCTTCAGTTGTCAAGAAGCAACGGCATTCAAGCTCTAGTTGTTCATCACACAAGTCGATCAATTACGAATATTTCCATTTCAAATAACACCCAGATGACGAATGTAGTATAGTAAGGAAATAAGTTGAATAAATTAGTCGAATATGCAGCGTTTATAAACGACTGATGTCTATAATTGTGTACCGATGTTTTTGTAGCTTCCGTTATTCAGGACAACACTGACTGCACGCAGAAATTATTTTCATAAATTGTTTTGAAAACTGAAACATGACAAAAATTTATTCATATGTTATCAAACACATATTGGCAGCTGAATATAATTCGATGAATCCACATCTGAAATAACACGAATTTCAACGTAGATCACTCATTAGAAAATTGGGTCGATGCACGCACAGCTGACTCACCTTCCCTAACAGAATTTCAATTATTTCATTCAAATATCGAGGTCAGGTAATGAAAGACAATACTTTATTTACGTGCAACCAATACAAGGAAGGTTCTGTATCTTGACTGTCCAAGAAATTATTTTATGTAATGTAAAGACTCCTCTAGGAAGACACTGACATGCAGATGAAGTCAACATGAGCGAACACTGTCAAATGACTATCCAGTTAATAAGAATGATTTAATTCAACAAACAAAAAATTACTGATTAATGGGTATTTTACTGTTGTAATATATTCAATAAGAGGAGATTTGCCGATCTGTCCGTAAAAATTAAACGGATTGGCCGTCTTTCAAGGGAGAGTAGGCTTCTCATTTAGCCATCTTCAATATAACTTTGCTTGCACTGGTTTCCAGTGACGTTTAACAGTCTAAATATACTATTCTAAAGACTCTACCCACGAGAGCCTTCACAACTCGTGAATGACATGCTGTTTTCAGCGTGCAGTCGGTATCACTGTTACAGGAACTCAACTGTAACTTCTCTTAAAATACATTTCCACTGCAAGGACATTAATATAAAATTTTCCACTGTTTAATACACGTCACACCATGGTGCCTTTGTAAAGATAACGAGCTGCGAATACAAAATTATAAAGCCAAAAAATACATACATTTAGAAGACTTTGAAGAGACCGTATTTATTCATGACCTTCTTGTGTCCAGATTTTACACCGAACAAATTTTGTGTCAATTTTTGTCGCCTTGTAACCTGGTAAGCAAACCTGGTCATTACTTGGTTACAAGATCCGTTCACAGGTAATGCCTTGAACATTGAAGAATAAGTAAATTAGTGACACGAATAGGAACTGAAATATTGGCAGCAATGTATCAGTCAAACTGGTAACATGAAGCGCATTTAAATTTGGCTGCAGTTCATTCATACAGCAACACATGACACAACATCCACACTTCCTCATACAAGCATCGCATGATACAACACCTCATAATACAACATCTAATACATTCCATATTATATATTTCAACACACGACACATCATACAGGCTCACATCACACAGAGCTGACCATACAATTACATACTTCGTTTTGATGAAGGAAGAACTTTTATTGGCAATTTAGGTATCGCCATTTTTCTAAGTAGCGGAATTTTCGGTACTGGAAATCTACTCGAGATGTTAGAGCACGGTGCGTGTAGTACCGTGAGCGTTAACGACGTTTTAAACAAAGAAGACACTGTGCTCGTACCACAGAGACCTCAGCAAGGTAAGAACGTACAACACAGACGTCCCACACGGCGTGTGGTGAGCGTTCACTCACACCTGAGGTTGTAGGGGAGCTGTACACGCGGGGCTTCATTGTTGTGTTCAGTGAGAGGCTACACTCTACAGACCTAAGCTCCTGCGCAACAGCGATCGTCAAACAAGAGAATTCTTTAAGCAAGAATTATTTCAAAGCGTGATTACGTAAAGCACTCGCGTAAGATGTGGATATTTTATATGGATACGTACCATATATGGTAGAAAATTATAAGGGAGGTTTTGAGCTTTGTGCCACGTGTGGCCCAATACAAAACACTTACGTTGTTGTGTCATGTCTGACCCGAAACAAGCGTGTGTCAGGTCTGGCAGACCATGTGTTAGAGCAGGGGTTCCCAATTTTTCTATGATCTTGTACCCCTTCAGTATTTCAACAGGTGAACATGTACTCCATGATTTTTATGACAGAAAGGTGAGTGTCAAACATAAAATTCCACGGAATGTTTAATCGAACTTTTAGGTTTTAAGAACTATAAACTAACATTAAATGTACCCCTTTATAGAAGCAAATAATGCCCTAGGGGTTCATGTACCCCAGGTTGGGAACCCCTGTGTTAGAGGGTAAAGTATTTTCTTCATCAGTATTGAGCATTGCAAGTCAACGCAAATTTGAAACATTCAGTCAGACAATCTTGCATGAATATTAGAGATAACAAAATCATAATGCGCATGAAGAATCCTCAACATTTCGCAGGGATTAAACACTCAACCTTAAGCAACAAAGATGTTACAGTAAGCAACGATCCAATCAAGTAAACACGATATTATTATGTACTCGTGCTGGGCAATAAGTCCGCCAGCCAGGCAGGGCATGAGGGCGAGTAAAATTATGCAGATAGAAGTCAGTAGAAGACACTGTGGATGCAGTAAGTCCTTCAGCCAGACAGGGAATAAGGGCTAGTCAACACACTGTGGATGCAGTAAGTCCGTCAGTCAGACAGGGAATAAGGGCTAGTCAACACACCGTCAATGCAGTAAGTCCGTCAGCCAGACAAGGAATAAAGCCTAGTCAACACACTGTGGATGAAGTAAGTCCGTCCCCTAGATAGAGAATAACGCAGAGCAAGCAAATTTCGCAAGAGTCATGTGCAAGCTGCGATGAGGAGCAGAAAGCACGGTCAGATGCAGGGGTGACGAGGGTCACGCTAATTGCAGGGGCGTTGAAAGAGGGGGACTTGGTCAGGAGGGCTGAACTGCCTCGCATTTCCACACCTCGATGACAATTTGAGGGTAGATCATCGTACAATAACGCACGCAGTGATCAACAGTTCAGACTTTTTCCTTTGTTGAAGTTTTCCATTCTCACCACAATTTCATGCGGTAAGATGAGTGATTGGGTTAAGGCGGATATTCTGTGCAGAATTATCACTTCAACATTCGCTTGGAGAGCAGGAGTAAAGGCATTAAAAATTTCGAGCAGGGGCGACCTGTTTCAGAACAAGAGCGGTAACTTTTTAGAGTGCAAAACTTTACCTGGAAATTTACTAATTTTTAAAAGCGAAACCCCGCTTCACATCACACTTTGATCGTATCAAACCATAAGTTTCAGCTAAGTATAACCCAGTTCATAGTGCGTGTATCGATGATAACGATGATAATGGGGCTGTAGATCAGACGAGTGACTGAATTCTTCCGAGATTTCCTATAAAAGAAATGCATATCGCAAGTTGTTCAAAATAAACTCTTCTAACACACGTATGCGGCCGATGGTTTACGTCCAGAGACACCCCTTACGTCACCCGACACATCCCTTACGTCACCTGACACATCCCTTACGTCACCCGACATATCCCTTACGTCCCGACACATCCCTTACATCCCGACCATCGACCAATACAGACACACCGACTATCACAGAGAGTTCAGGTCAGCACTAAACAGAAAAGAAGACCAGCAAAGGTTTCATGGAGACATTCTGTTTGAAAATAATCATATTCAGGTTCAAATTAAAGGAACAAAAAATTCTAAACACATTCATTTTACTCCAGCTGGATTCCTGCTTTAGTATAATTCGATGAAATAAAATTCCTTTTTCCATATAATTCCATAGTACGCAGTCGTGCAATAATGAGATAACCATTTCTTAACGGAGTACTTATAACTGCCCGAATATTTTTCCTAGACTTTTTCTACCACCAAATCATTCATCATCACCTCGCAGACGTTAGGATTCTCACCATTCCATATCGTCGGTGCAGGAAAGGCAAGTTAGATCCAAAAAGCACTTACTCCATGAAAAACATGCCAATCTCCATTGAGAATAATCGGCCATCACTAAAGCTTTCAGCAAAATATTTTCCTCAGCATCACGAACCTCAGCGTTCAGGCGCACACCATTAACGTGACGTATGGTCCGTATGGATTTTTCGTCTGAACTCTAGAGATGCCGGAGCGTTGATGTTCCGAGCAGCATGGAGAATTAAGCTTGCATGTGTACACCAAATCAAAAGCAAATTACGCGCCGACGGACATAGTCTCGTTACCGTGACTTGCAGTTGTGTCACGCATGACTGAGACAGCTCACGAAAGCTGGGATTAGAGAGTGCCAACGACATGTCGTGCCCCGACGCTATATTAGGGAGTTGGGGACCACGAGCAGCATCGCGTCTTCCACACTAAACACCACCAGCTATTTTCTGCCTAAATTAGAGACGCTTACAGTGCCCCGAAACATATATCAAGGCAGACAATTCGACTTGAAATTTCCCTCTTTCACCAGAAATCGGCCTATTAGGTTCTCAAAACGCATGGTAATATTACCGGGGAGACCGGCAGATTTTACGAAATATGTTACAGCGAAATATGTTGACCATCAGTTTGTGGTCAAAAGGATAAATTATTGCAAAATGAATAAAAGGATAATTATAATCCATGAAATGCAATCTAAACACAAAGGGAACAAATAGATTCAATAAGATTCAAGCAATGAGTTCGCATTAAACTTGAAGCATGAAGACAGTCAAAGAAACTACGGAGCGGGACACCAGCAACCAACGAATTGCTAATCAAGCAACGGTCATTTAATTGCGCTCAATAAACTTTCAGAAATGTGTCACCTCTGCACGCATTCCAGGTTCTAAAACACTAAGCGAACATCCTAGTCATATAAGATAATGGTACAATTAATTGTTATAGTCAAACAATACTGCCATGCGCGCTTGGGCAGACTAATGCGAGCAGTGACTGCAGAAGTAGGTAAGCGAAGCAAGTGAAGTGGCTGAGTGCTCAGAGTGAGCACTATGAGACAACATTCCTCTTCACGAAATTGGCAGGACTGTGCAGATTGACCGTGATGCTGCTACAATTCAAACACCACAAACTTCGTAAAATTTTAAAAATTTGATACCATCCTAAAGGATCATAAACGGCTACTACCTAGACGCATAGAATCTGTAGTTGGCGAGCAAGGTTTTGTGGAGTGGAGAGGTAGCTTCAGCTGAGTACTAACAGCAGCTTCCAAATGAAGAGTGATAAGTAAGTAACAAAAGTAAACCAAGAGAACGGTGATACACAAAACTCATACAAATTATAAGACAGTAATGCGTCAAAAGTCGACTCTGAACGAGACCAAAATAAATTTCAGTCGTTATCTTTGGCGAGGTGTTTTATCAGCGCAAGATTTTTCTAAATGACAGTAAAATATTTCGAATGAAATGAGTAGCTTGCACAGTTTTTTTTAACTACAAAAATCAGAAAAGGCTTGAAGCTACCTTGGGATAAAAACCAAAACAACTTTATCATCTCCTGTTTTATCACAGTATTGCTCGTAATAATCTCATATTAGATTAACTCACCATAACAGACCACACACCAACGAACGACGCTGTGATGCGTTACTAAATGGCAGTACGCACTCCCTCATGCACTATATATGCGCCACTACACGGCACAGGGTGGTACAGGAGCAGATAAGCTGCGTATGCAGAACCAGAAACTCAAAACTAATAACGTGTAGGGGGTGCGGCACTGGTTACTGCAGTGAAACCTACTGAATGTTCATACAGAAGTGGGATATAGAATAAGATAATGAAGTCAACACAACGCAGATTATGAGATTCTGCTGACACACATCACTAGAATAAAAAAAAGACAGCGTTTCGTTTCAGCTTGCAATCACAGTAAAAGATAAAATAAATAAAGCAGCAGTAGTTCGTGACTAATTCCAACAGAAGAGGGCCGGTCTGTCGACCACCAAGTTGCAGGAAAGCAAAGTCGCAAAAATGACAATAAAAGAATTCTATTACTTTTTTATTTCGACACAAACGTCCTAAAAAATAGGGATTTACATAATACTTGAGTTTTGTTCATGGTATCAAAGTATTTAAGATGCAAATTGACGTTGTCTTTATGCATAATAAATCCTCAACTAAGGACGTAAAAACACAAGTGAGGTCATACAGTACAACTTGTAGTCCCGGCACTTCCTAAATGTGGAAGTTCTCAGAAATATTTTACCAATCTTATCTTTTTACAATGCGATCATGTTCACTTTTTCTATTTGGACTGTGTTCACGTCTACACTTAACCGATTTGGAATGTGTGTATCCATGCATTTTCCATTTGAAATGTCTTTATTTATCCTTTTGATCTATTTTGAATGTTTCGTGTTTATTTTTTCTATTTGAAATGTGTTTATGCCTAAATTTTGAGCGATATCGGACCGCGAAAACAGTCAACAATTGATTCGTAGAAGTCGAGATGAATAGAATGAACCTTTGCACTTTCTCTGGCCACCACACGCGATGTAGGGATGAATGGTAAATCTGAGTCTGAACAGAGATGTGACTTGTGCATCAGGAGGGCCAGGCAGGGACA
>VCRD01001120.1:141389-166172 GCA_006783055.1 Trinorchestia longiramus
CAGATATCCCTCTATGTTCAAATCATCGCCACGTTGCCATGGAAACCGTTTCAACTTAAAAAAATAATTTTAAAACAAATAAATACGTTAGAGGAACAACAATCAAATCACAGACAGTTTAAACACTCGTAAAACCACCAGCGAGCAGCAACAGAGAGCGTAATTGCAGCAAGTCAACGTGAGGCAACGCACGATCCAGCAAAACCACTAAAACGCAACCATGAACCTGATGATCAATTCTGAACCTTCCGTGTCCAGTGCACCTCCCGTGTCCAGTGCACCTCCCGTGTCCAGCGCACCTCCCGTGGCCAGTGCACCTCCCGTGTCCAGAGGTCAGACGACAACACGCAGGCAGGCAGAATACTATTTTTAACGTTCAAATGCCACCACAAACACGGACACGAGTTCATGGATAATTTAATTAATCACAGTCGAAAAATCTTGGAACAGTTCCACTTCGCTAGCACACATCGCTTCCAATTTCCAGTAAAATCAAAAGATTTATGCACAAATTGGGGCAACTTTCCTGGAAATTTACTTTGGGACGACGTCCGAAATGACCGCAGATCTACTTGAGCTTAATCTATTTATTCCCTCCAAATAAAATTTCGTAATACATACCACAGAACGAACATTTACGCTGTTGTTCTTTCTGAACAGTAATCAAAATACAAGATTAATGCAGTATTGATTCAGAGAAAAACAAAAAAAAAGATTAATCCAGTATTGATTCAGCGTAAATCGAAGTACAAGAGTAATCCAGTATCATGTGTGTTGAAAATGTCTCACCCTCACACATCTAAGAGTAGTAGAGATAAACAAAGACTGACAGAGAATTACTCATCAATGACAATCAAAAATATGAACAAAGGCGCGCAAGAACAACGCCAACTGACCACATATTTAATCATCGGAAAGCAAAAGTTTTGGTAACATTTCTAAAGAGCTTATGAGAATATTCACATAGATTCGAATAATCTAAAAAATGGAACCATGTTTCTCTAGTCAACTTCACAAACAGTAAGTTGTCCCTAGAATGTTTCATTCTTGTTTTACAAATGAGTTGTCAATTTTCAAACTAATTCCCGAAACTTTCTTATCCATAATGGAAATTTTTAGATTTTTACATGAAGCCTTAATATGAACAAGGGAAAATTTCAGCGTTTCTTGCAGCGATTGAAGGACGACTTCTAGATAGCAGATCCCCCGCAACACCTCGACCAGCAAGTCACGCTAACTGGGAATTTCCACCACCGCAATCAGAGCGCAGAGCCATGACAACCACTATCCTTGCATGTCATTAATCGGCTTTCGCAAGGGCAACGTCATTTGTCAATTAGGTGATACTCATTAAGATGAAAGATAATGAGTTGCAGTTTATCAGAACGATAGCATCGTCGTATCAGCCAATAGAAAGATGCTGATAGGACAGAGATGGTGGGTTTGTTCGGGATAAAACCAGCGTGCAATAACTCTAAAATTAGCGACTTTATCTTATCTTTAGCAGAGTGCGTACTCGCTCGCTACAACGCATGCAGATTACAACAATCGGATGACAAAAACATGAACAACCAAACTGGCTCACACTAGTACCGCAATTACCAATGCTAATACACAAAGTTCTAGCATACATTTAATTTTAAAAACTACCATAAAGCGTAGACAACCGTGATTTTGTAGGTTACACATCTGGTAATGTAAAAAAAATTCCAGTTCATACTATTTTAACACGTTGACTCCGAAGTGGTACGTATGTGTACCACGTAGGTTAGGTTCTGTAATTTTTTCAGATCCTTCTAGTGACTATGTGTACAAAGTGAAGTTTTACACCAATCAGGCAATCGGAGTCAACGTGTTAAGAAGTACTATAGAGCGCAGGTTACCGTGGTTGGCTAGGTTACACAGCTGCCCGTCAAGCGTGGAAGGCTGAGAGGTTCCCAGAAAACCAGTTTATCTAATCAGCGGAGGCAGGGCGACGACACACAATACACGTGCATAGTATTTTCCTGGTGAGTCCACGTGTGCAGTTGCATTAAATGCATTTTTCCAAGAACTTTATACTTATTAAAAATAGAATGATATACATCTTTCATTTCTTAGATGTACAGCTACATACCTATGTAACAGACAATGTATCTCCATCTCTCTCTATCTATGTGGGTGTCCGTCCCATTACTTCCTATCTACAACTGAATAAAAATGATTGAACTGAAATCAGAACTTGTATGCATGTACTATAAACATTGTATTGTGGATACCAAAGGCACCACATTACTATAAAATACTCCATTTTTTCCGTTATTAGTTTTCTTCTCTTACAAGGTCATGTCATGATAGAGAATGGAAGTTCTCTCCACATTCATGAAAAATATTCACGTTTTGATAGTACCACGGGTGAACATGAAAAATATTTTTATTTCATAAATCCTTAATTTTATCACTTTTAAACCGTGGAATTTCTAAGGCTACTATTCAGGGCATGTTATCGGTAGATGAGATACAGAATGGAAGTTCTGTATATATTCATGAAAAATATTTATTTAAAACACAATAATTCGTTGTAAATGTTTAATACATTCGTCTTTATATTAATTTCAAATTAGTTGCATCTAATCCGTAAAATTTCCACAGGAACTATCTAATGTAAATAATACTGTGCTAAAGATGAAAACTTAGTACACTACTGGAGTTGCGGCCTGACGTAGTTAGCACAGGTCAAATGCTGCTTCCATGACCCTCTTGAAATTTGAACCCTAAATAATAATTAAAACTGCATCTTTCCCACCCAAAATTCAACGCACTCTTTCGGCAGATTTATGGAAATAGCTGACCACTGAACACCTAAAATTTGAACGCAATATGTTCTCAGAAGACAAACGTCCCCATAAACCTCTTCCTTCATTACGGCTACACTCAACAAGCTCCATGAGTAAAATAGGGTAAGTTTCCGTCTTAATTTGACTATTCTCAACAAGCCCAATCTTTTATGTCAACAAGCCCGTGATGACAGAAGAGATCTCAACAAAGTAGAGGTTAATTGAGTCAGCCACAGCTCGGTGCAGTAATTAAGCTTTAGCAGCACAGCGACGTCACACAGAACTCCTGTAGTGTCTAGTTCTGTACACGCTGCAATCCCACACACCATTGCACATATTGAAAAAAATGAAAGGAAAAAATGATTGCTTATCAAAGTTGGTACGTAAAATATGAAACTTCTATTTTCAAAAGAGGTGGTTGAATTCCAGTGTGCCCAGTTACAGATATTTTGGAAGGAATATTATCTGATATAACGAGTACAACATAGTTGACAAGGGGAACGTTATCCATTAGGTGATTATCACGTTCTGACATTGAATTTCATTCAAAGACACACGCAGCAGCTCCAAAGGCTGTGGATTATCACGAAATTGGCAGAAGATTAACAAAACACAATTCCTTTTTAACTGTTATAATACAAAATAACATCATTATCCAGAATGCTCATAAAAAGTTTACAATTACGACATAAAAAGTTGACAATGAAAATCATCGAACTAAAATGAATAGTTTCATTTTAATTTGCAGCGTGTTGGTGTGTTTGAAATCTTAGGGTTTACCAGAACCAATCTGAACACAATCCATCCTCATCGAAAATATTTCATTTTAATGAAAAACTAGCATATGCACTACCACGTGAAAATACTAGAGCATGACACACCTTTTAGCGACTGATAAAGTCTTCAGAGTTTACAATACAAGCAATGACAAGTCCCCGCATGACTGTCTCTCGTGCACGCGTATACAAAGAACAGCAAGCACAAGCAGCATTGGCCACGCTGCGACGGCTGCGTGCAAACCTCGTCACTGACTGTTAACATACTAGTAATGACTAGTAAATAACTATTAATTGCTAGTATCAAGAAATTTAAAATTCCCTGAACTATTTACTGCTCATGTATAGGATATACAACCCAGTAAAGTCAACCACAGGATTAACTCGAGTTTCTTCCGCAAGACTGAAGCCGGCTAAAACCGTCCTATAAAAACAGGTTTGCTTGTGTGCTATTCCACAGTGCACTCTAAAAACAATACAAAAAATAGCCATAATTAAGTTATTACAAAGTTCAAAAAAATAACGAGGATATTCGCGCACAAAATTTATATAACTATTCATGTCTGACGCTATTAAGAGTCCTAAACATATGTAGACAAACTCAGGTGCACCGTATTCATAGCTCAAAGTTTAACTTGATATTATGTGCAAAAGTACGACATTATGTGATGAGTAAAATACATGCATATGTTATGAATTAGAAATTTGATTAGATGATGCAACATATACTAAGATTACATGCAAACATTCCGTTGTGCCAACCAACACGTGGCACCTTGACATTGATTGTGATCGATAAACAAAAATTAGTTATCAATTGCACGAGATAAAAAATGATGACTAATTCAGTAACAACCTTGAGACTAAATACATCTTATGAAACTTGACTCACGTGGAGTAATGGAAGAAATTAGCCGGGCTTCACGTCAACTTCTATACCACCACCACCGACTAGGACTCCTTCGCCACTGAGATATTTGGTGCTTAAAGTCAGTTGTTCAAACACGTTTTTGTTATCTGCTATGAGATCGATGTAATTTTCGAAATGATTAACTGTAAAAGTCAGAAATATGGTATTATATCCCTAAACCAATATTTCATCCTACGGGATGTGTAACTCTGTAAGCAGAGAATTTTGAAAATAAATTGAAACAAGACTCCTTTATTTAACGAAATCAAATAATTCTCTCTAGCTGTTACCCACTGAAAACGAATATTCCTACCATAACTATAGTAGATCAATATTTTTCAATTCCTATGATGAACTATTTTCTGATTAAAATAACTATAATTTAATGAAACATATATGATACTTATAGATTGAGGCTAAATTTTAATTTTAATTTGTGTGTGCAAATTATTTTAGTGGTTGAATTGAGTGCGCCTGTGCAAAACCCTAGCTACTGCAACTGGCTGTAAATCCTCCAATGCAGTTCCGGCCTTCCCGCAGCTGCGGCTTGTATTGACAATTGTTGTGTGGCTGCAGTGGCTGGACACCTCCGAGTGGAACTACCCAGAAAAACCTCTTGTATCCGTTTTCAGCCTGGGGGCTAATTTTCAGAAATCAATAAAACATCCCTGAAGGCGTGGAGCTGCATGGACCCATCTCCGAAGCTCCAATAAAAGTGAAACAAGAAGAAGAAGAAGTGGCTGGACACTCTCACTGCTGCTATTCAACGTACCAAAGAACGGAAAAGAAGTATGAGTGTATTGGTGAATATTCGTTCTTTGGGTAACTGTTGTATATGATGGTTTTGTTTATATAATTTATTAATGTATTGCTTTAATCTAGCAGTAAATAGCCAATTTTGAAGTTGAAAACAACAGTAGAGATCACTACTTGTATATGTATTTTTTCTAATGCACAACTTTTTAAATAGAAGATGTAAACTATTCTTTGAAAAATGGTTTACCATATTTTGACAGAGAATAACTAAATCTCACAGCAATTTGGTTACGTTCTTGTCTTGGAAACAAGGTTGCTGATCCCTAATTTATAAAGTTCTCAGCATCAGTTTAAATGATTATTTAATATTTTGTATAAATTGAAGAAATGATGTAAACTTTTTTCTTGACAAATTACATTACTTATTTATAGGAAAATTTAATGTTGTAATGTTTTCGGTGTGAATAGATTAGAATCATGGTGTGGATCCTCACCTAAAGATAACTTTCATTTAAATAGTCTTGGAAATTCAGTAAAAATATACCAAACGCTGTTGCTTGATCAGGACAAATACAAAGTTAAAGTATTTATCACCCAGTGTACAGATCATGGTTGGTGTGTTGAAGTGATTTAAGTTCAGTTCCTAAACTATTGAGTTTAATCCTTTAAGTTATTCATCAGATTAACCTTTGCTACTTAGTCACCAAATTTAAGTATTGGCTATTCAATTAACAGATTTAACCTTTGAGTACTTAGTAACAAGATTTGACTTAATGACTTAGTAACCAGGTTTGACCTTCAAGTACTTAGTAACCAGATTTAACCTTCAAGTACTTAGTAGCCAGGTTTGACCTTCAAGTACTTAGTAACCAGGTTTGACCTTCAAGTACTTAGTAACCAGGTTTGACCTTCAAGTACTTAGTAACCAGGTTTGACCTTCAAGTACTTAGTAGCCAGGTTTAACTTTTAAGTACTTAGTAACCAGGTTTGACCTTCAAGTACTTAGTAACCAGGTTTGACCTTCAAGTACTTAGTAACCAGGTTTGACCTTCAAGTACTTAGTAACCAGGTTTGACCTTCAAGTACTTAGTAACCAGGTTTGACCTTCAAGTACTTAGTAACCAGGTTTGACCTTCAAGTATTTAGTAACCAGGTTTGACCTTCAAGTACTTAGTAGCCAGGTTTAACTTTTAAGTACTTAGTAACCAGGTTTGACCTTCAAGTTCTTAGTAACCAGGTTTGACCTTTAAGTAATTAGTAACCAGATTTACATCATGGCTCCTTAGTCAGCAGGGTTGATCTATGTATACTTCATAACCATATTCAGCTCCTTGCTACTTAGTGATCAGGTTCAATTGTTCAAGGGTTTAATTTGTGTCAAAATGTTTCCACTTTTCTTTGTTGCTAATTGTAATGAATGCTGCTGTTTTTTAAAGTTCACAATTGTGAGGTTTGTTTAAATCCATTTTCATTTACTGCAATGTGGCTTATATAACATGATATGTTAATGTTAGGTCAGGTATTTAAGGTGACCTTGGAAAGAGTTCTAAGTAATCTTTTGTTTCCAAATTGTTTATATTTATTCCATTTTCATGACAAATTACAATTCTTATGCAACATGGAAATATTAATCAAAACTATATGTTTGTTCAATTTGTTTAGATAGATGTGCATTCTTTAATTATGCTAGGCAATCTTTGCCCTACAATTTACAATGAAATTTTTTAGTTACCTCAGTACCTAATTTTAATTCTAAGTGTGTTTATCAAATAGAAATATCAGATGAACACTTTCCCAAAAGATGTTGAACATTGAATAATTATGGTAGTTATTTTTGTGCTCAAAAGGGCCATCATTATTTATTTCTGAGCTTTTCTGAATTCAGAATTCCTTACAATTTCTGTAGCGTGTTTTGGTGAGCATTTTTGTTACTCTGTGCTAAGAGAGTTTCTAAGTTTATATCCAAGCATTATAAATTTGTTACAAAACTCTCACAGTAAATTTTTTATGGATTGTTCTGCTTTAAACTTACATTGCATTTGAGAAGTACACACATTACCACTCATCCTTCAACACATTCTTTATAACTCATGGTTAGTCTGTTGGTTGGCTGCTTTTCCTCTTTCATATGTGTACAATCTTCTATTAAGTTGGACTTGTGAGGAGCAATTGGATGTACTGTACCATGGTATTAAGTCTTTATGAATCTAAATTCACAATGGAAAAATGAGATCATCAACACTTCAGAGAGGTGTTAGAGATGTGCAAACCTAATTCTTCTATTTGAGCATCAACTGTACATCATTGCCTATTAAAATAAAAAGCCTTGTATTTATGTGTGGGTACTTGTTAGTTATCTGTCACCACATTTAATTTATAGTTTCCTTTTGATGTTAAGGTTAGGTTAGGCATTTACCCTTTGTATTTTTTATCTTTTAATAAATCCAAAAAACTGGTGACAGATAACCCAGAAGTTTTTACCCTTTAGTAAAACCAAAAAAGTGGTGACAGATAACCCACAAGTACATAAATGTGTGTTACTGAGTGTGAGACTCTGACTTATTTACTTGTGCCCTATCTTGCTGTTTGTTGTGCACTCAAATTACAAACTTTAGAAGGAAATATAAGTACACTATCAGGGCTGCATAATTATATTGATATACTTTATTTGTTATAATTCAATACAACATGCAATAGTTGCTGAGCAGTTTCTTCTCATTTAAATTCTCTTTTTTCAGGATTCTCTTAGTAATATTTTCTTATTTTTTCTTACTTCTAATACAATGTCAAATTTAGCAGTTCAGTTCAATCATTGCATTAATTCTTAAAACAGCCTATACCATAAAAATACTAATGTTTACAGTAGTGCAAAATCGTATTTTTACAAATTCTTATTTCTATTCTGTTCTTGTTGGTCTTTCTTATCATTTGACAGCATCACTAGCCAATGCTAGCATGCCAGCATCAGGAGCAGCTCCATCAGAATCTTCTGATTCATTTCTCTACTTTGCTTTTGGATCTAATCTGCTGACTGACAGAATCCACATCAATAATCCTTCTGCAACATTTGTGGATGTGGCTAAACTGGAGGTGAGGAGTCTTTATGCATGGTTTGTTTGACGGTGATGGGTCTTGATGCATAGTTTGTTGGTTAGTGGGGAGTCATGATACATTATTTGTTGGTCTGTGAGATGTTTTGTTGGTTAGTCTAATGAAGAGGATGATAGCTCATATTACTTGAGGGAAATATTTAGATAAAACTGTCTTTGGTATGAAAGCAAATTCTTCTGAATTATTATTCCAGTTTATATTCAGAAGTTATTTATCTTGGGTAACCTGTAAATTTTTAATCAGTGTGCTGTGAATTGCACTCTACATAGTATTTTTGCTGTATGAATTTTTACGATTATCAATAAAATACTGTAACGTTGAGTTAGATAAAAACTAAGTTACTTTTAATGTAATGGAAAATTCAGAAGTATGCCATTGAGAATAATTAGTAGAATCAATTTTTATTTGTATACACAATAAATAGTAGAATTTTAAACTATTGCAGTAAAATACAAAAGTAGTGTTGATTGTTCTTGTGAAATTTAACAAATCAAGAGTATTTTAATGTAGAACACTACAGTATAATTATATACAGCAAGCATTTATGTCTGTGTGAATCTTTTAGCAAACAGAATTGGTGATTATTCAGTGTTCACATTATGCCAGACTGAACAAACCAAGCAAACATGTGATTAGTTGCTGTATGACAAACTAAGCAAGCTAGCACAGAGAATTTATTTTACAGTACTGAAAAAATATCTTTGCCATATTATGTACGGCTACAGAGAAGAATTGGAACACAGTTCCAGTTATGCAGTAATTTATTAGTATAAATATTATGTAGGCCAACACAGAAGAATGGGAACACAGTTCCAGTTATGCAGTAATTTATTAGTATGAATATTATGTAGGTCTACAGAGAAGAATGGGAACACAGTTCCAGTTATGCAGTAATCTATTAGTATGAATATTATGTAGGTCTACTGAGAAGAATGGGAACACAGTTCCAGTTATGCAGTAATCTATTAGTATGAATAGGAGGAAGTTGTGGACTTCACGTCAGGTTTTCTAGGTTTAATTTGAACATATTTCATTTCATATAACAAGTTCCTTCATATGGGTGAAAGTATTACAAGTATTAGGATCTGAGTTTATATTTTAGTGATTTCAAATGACAATTATTTGAGCTAAAGTTTGATATTTCTAGGGTTACAAGTTGGAGTTCAATTACTACAGCAAGCGTTGGAAGGGAGCTGCTGCGACTGTGAACCCTGTGACCCTGTCATCCTCTCAGAAGGGCCATGAGGCTGCTTGCCTGGCCGGGGACTTTGTTTGCACCCCAGGACACGTGTGGGGAGTGTTGTGGAGGCTCAATAACTATGACATGCCTCACCTTGACAGGTGAGCTATGTTGTTGTAAGTACAGTGGACACCCACCATTTAACTTGCAACAGAGTTTGGTCCTGATTAACTGTGTTGAACCTTCAAAAATTACCTACACACTATCTTAGAGCATGACGTCAAATCTTTGGTGTGTCAAGTACTTATACAGAGCTATAATTTCTGTAATTTTTCAAGTTTATTACATGTTAAGTTGAGGAAAAAAAATTATAGCTTCGTATAGTTTTGGTAAAATCATTAGCAGTTACGGGAAATTTTAACACCCAATGAACTTGAACAATTTTAATCTACGCAGTTATTATTTTTTCCCTTTACCATACTGTATTCAGAGTGGTAAGTATGAGGAGTCATACGTCGATCAGGTCGTAAATCAGATCGTATATGTGCCATATTGTGGCAGTGATATGCCATGTTAATTACTGCTCTTATAATAGTAGTGTACACCATGCCATGACAGGTGGTAAGTCACGTTATTTTCAGCACATATAATAGTATTGTGCACCGTATCGTAGCAGGTGGTAAGCCATGTTGTTTTCAGCACATATAATAGTATTGTGCACCGTACCGTGACAGGTGGTAAGCCATGTTGTTTTCAGCACCTATAATAGTATTGTGCGCCGTACTGTGGCATTGGTAAGCCAAGCTCTTGATTGGTATGACATATTTCACTTAAACAAGTGGGTAGGGAGGTGAACGAGTTATGGAGAATAATTTAAGAATTTAAAATTAATTGTTCCCATTCAGCGGAATTGATTAGTAAATTATGAGGGTGCAGCAATGGAGTCAATTACAATTTGTGCACCATATGTGCAAAAATGTAAAACTGCCAATGTTTATCAGATTTAATTGTCACTTATAAATCTCTCTCACTTGCAATGTTACGTCTCAAAAATCCTGATCATAGGTTTGTTATAATTATGCTTAATTATCACTGGTAGGTTTACTATGTTTCCGTAAATGGTAGACATAATCTGCAGGAAAAGTGGTCTGTTAAAATCTATGATAGTTACATAATTGATAAATGCGTTAGTATTCTTCTGAATGCAGTTAATACAGGGTGCCCTACAAAGTATACTCTTTAAATTGCAGTAATTTATTTTTTGTTATTGTACGTAACTATGTATGTGCACAACTATGTCATACATAAATAAATTCTTATTTTCTCTGCATTCCGATGGTGGTGGGATTTATTTCCTCGCTGAACAGAAAATAAGTTATTGCAATTTGAAGAGTGTGTACTTTTTTAGTTTACCTTGTATTTAAGTTAAATGACAGTTCCTCTCCCTGCCTAAAAGTAGTGTCACTGTGAGGCTATTGTTTCTTTACAAAGTAGTGACTGTTTTGGTCCTAGGAAGCAATTACGAATTTTGTAATATGAGACAACTACGACTTACGGTGCAGCAGAAGCTTAACTGCGTTGCAGGAGACAGTTGAGGCTTGTCTAACAGTCGATTGAAGATGAACTGTTGACGTGCAGTGCCACAAGACTACTAAGGTGACTGACTTGTCCTCGTCAGAATCTTGTGTCTGTTCTTATTATGCAGGAGCTGCAGTGCTCTGCTATTTATAGCGTGACTTCTAAGTATACATTCACCCGCAAGTCATGGAGTGTTTTTCTAAAATCTACAAATTACTCGTTGACCTTGTAGATGTTGTCATGTTGAACCGGTCTTGCTTATTACGTGTTGCGTAGCCGTGCCACCGAACCCGGCTTCTAGTTAAACAAAAGTAATTTTTCACGTGTGGGTCTACTAGTTATTTATATCTTCAACTAAATCTGATGCCTTTATTTTTAGCACATAGTCAAGAACCTTTATCCTGCATGAAGTTATTTGTATATCCTTACTTCGTGTGTTGTAGACAAAAAGTTGGTTATATTGCACTACCGTTGCAGTCACAGTATTTTGTACCGTTCAAACACAATTTTATGTTTTTCATTATACGTTATTGTTTTTCTTAGTTTGGGGGTGAAATACCAACGTAAGTAATTATGCAATTAACATGTGTTATGTTAATCTGTTGTCATGTTTCCCTGCCGTTCCTACCGTTGATCGATTTAAGACTTACTGTTTGGCTGAACAAATTTTGTCAGGATGCTGTGTATTTGCTACCATTGTACTCATATTAAGAGGGATATTGTCACACTTCTAGTATCATGCTCCAGGAAAAACTTAACTGCGATTCTTGATTTCTCTCCTTCAGAACCTCTGCTCAAAGATTTATGTATTAACGTCGAATCGTGTTTTAAAATTCAAACTATAATCAGTTTTGTCTTTTAGTCAGGAGGGAGTGAAGCTGGATGACAACCTCCAGCACGTGGGGGTATACCGTCCCCTGGAGGTGCCTGTGGTACTGAAGTCAACTGGGGAGACTGTACAGGCACGCACGTACCAACTAATCCGACCACTGGAGGAGGACCGCCGGCCCTCCAAAGTGTACCTCAGCGTCATCTGCAAGGGCGCGCAGGAACACGGCCTGCCGGAGGTCAGTCCTTTTCTCTTCTACCTTTTCTAGTTGTTTTCTCCAGCAGACGCTTGTTAGGTGAATTGACCGACTCAACATGCATTTCATCTAGCTGTTCCTGCTAGTAAATTGTCTAGGATTGATTATAATGGGTTTGCAATGCCCGCTCTAAATGATATCGGTGCTCTATATATAGACGAGTTCCTGCTGTAAATCAAGGGTTGTTTGCTTTGTGTTCAGGAGTACCAGAAGTTCCTGCAAAACATAGAGCACAATGGCTACGACCAGGAGGTGGACGTGCAGCTCAACCTCAAGCAGAAGTAAAGCATCACTTCACTGGAGGCCCTAGTGCCAAATATATGCCTCGATACTACTTCTCTTATGAATACGAAAGTTCTGTGAATAATGCGAAGGAAAGGGACAAGATACGCTGGTTTACAGTGCTTTCTTTGCGTGTTTTCATTTTTGTTTTACAAATGATGTTATTTTGTGAATGAATATATTTTTGTTGTATATGAATTGCTCATGCATTTTAAATTCGTTGAGAGGTAATGAAGTACTTAATATATGTACTGGTTCACTTAGGAGGTGAATATTTGTATGCATGGAAATTAATTGAAATGTTAATAGGGAGATAACGAAAAATGCACCAAAGTTATGACTCGTGAAAGATTCATCTGCCTGGGTAATTTTCGTATGTTCTAAGTCATTAAGAGGTATAATCATAAAAAAATAAATAGTATTTTAGAGTGTTGCTAATTTTAAAAACAATTTTTTTTGACTATTTGCGACCAACTGCTTGAATGGAAAACCTCTTGGATTTGAAAATAATGTGACGGCTTTAAAATAATCCTGACGTGAGAAACTAAATCTAAAAAACGGACAATAATTATCGAGGGTCTGGCTAAAGTATCAGGTTGGTGCAAAAGTTATTGCCGATTTTGAAGAGAAGAATTCAAAATAATCTAAATTGATATGATGTCTATTTCTGTTGATGATTTATAGTATCATCAGTAATTTAAACCTCTTTCTTTCAGACTATTAATGAATCATTCATATTTTGCTGCATTATTTGCACCTATGTTCAACCCAATTAAAGAACATATCAGACATGCTTTGCTCTACTAGTTTCATAGAGGTTTCAGTGTAAGTGCTGCAGCACAAAACGTTCAAAGGGCATATGGAAATGATGCTGTGAAGGGGAGAACTTGCAGATGGTGGTTTTCCCGTTATCGTAAAGGAAATTTCGACTTGAAAGACGAGGTTAGAGGTGGTCGCCCAAAACAGCTTCATTTGGAGTTGTTGGAAGTTGCTGTTACTGAAAATTTGACAGTAACCTCGAGGGAACTGGCTAACCAATTTGATGTAACCCATATAACCGTGGTACGCCAACTGAAACAAATGGGAAAGGTTTCAGTATTCGGATAATGGGTTCCCGCTAACTGTTTCCTGAGAACCTGTTCCTACGTGTTTCTTGTTGCGAATCTTTGTTTCGGTTGCAACTTGATTGGGAGGTTTTACTCCATCCAGCAAATTCTCCCGACCTCGCCCCTTCTGATTATCACTTATTTCGAGGATTACAAGACCATTTAAATGACCTTAGGTTGACATCACGGGAAGAGATTAAAAATGGGTTAGATTCATATTTCGCATCAAAACCTAAATAATTTTACAAACGAGGCATATATAAAATCGTTGACAGATGGAATCAGGTCATAGAAGCTCAAGGATGTTATTGTTATGAATAAATTGTTCAGAAATAACTATTTTTTCATTCTCAAAATTGAGCTTATAAATCGGCAAAAACTTTTGCGCCAACCTGATAATTGATGTCTTGATCTTTAACACTAATTGAAAAAATAATTTGCTAACCTTGCACCTCATGCACTACAGATGTGACTGCTGTTTGACATCTTAACATTACTGAAAGTCGAATATTCGACCTTATTTTACTATTGATTATTTATTTATTTATTTATTTATTGCGAACAGAGAGCGGTAAGGATGCACTGCCAGGGTTGATGTGCGCCTTGGCTGCCAAGTGAATGGTGTGCTTGTAATATTGAGTGACGGTCTATGACGGTGTTGTGTTGCTCTTTATAGGTAGCGTTGATGATTGAGTTTAGCATCGAATGATGGTAAAAAAATTTGTTGAGACCTTTAAACTATCATCCATGGTTATTGAAATTTTATGGGTGAAAGCGCTAGAATATACATAGAGCTGAAAATTATGAGGTGGATGAAGTAGCGTGTCGGAGTGTGATCTAGCAGTTACTGAATGAGAGCGCTGACATCTAAGGTAGTGCTGACATCTGAGGTAGTGCTGACATCTAAAGTAGTGCTGACATCTAAGGTAGTGCTGACATCTAAGCTAGTGCTGGCATCTAAGGTAGTGCTGGTATCTAAGGTAGTGCTGGCATCTGAGCTAGTGCTGACATCTAAGGTAGTGCTGGCATCTGAGTTAGTGCTGACATCTAAGGTAGTGCTGGCATCTGAGTTAGTGCTGACATCTAAGGTAGTGCTGGCATCTGAGTTAGTGCTGGCATCTAAGGTAGTGCTGGCATGTAAGCTAGTACAGGCATGTAAAGTATCTGGTATTCAGTAGTATTTACAGATACAAGTAATGGAATTATTGACTTTATTCTTGTTTAACGATTACATTCCAATGAAGCTATAATAATAGTCGATAGAATTACCTCAGTACGTTTTAAGACGATCTTTTTCTGTAGTTTTATTTGTATGGATTATTTGTAGATGAACCTCAATTTTATACCTAGAAGTATTATTACTTGTAATCTCGTCCGTGCCACAAGACAAGCTTTGCATGTGTCATTTCTAACAGGTGAAACAGTTTGTGTCTCCTCGTTTTGTTTCATCCTTCATAGCAGTTTGTGGTTCAACTCACTACTTAATCTGCTGTGGTTATCAGAAACTGTTGTGTTTTCAGTTATGTCAGTAAGAAGGCTTTCAGGTTTATCCTTCTGTTCTCGAGTGCTTGCTGTTCTGATTGTGGATAAGATATCGTGTACGATGTTGTTCCTATGTTTTAAGTTCTTTGTTTTTATGGAGATGCTCTACCTTGTTTGAAACCTGTTACCAATTGTGGTAGTAAGAGGAGAATTTGAACGAGCACCATGTACTTATTTGTAGGACCAATTTCACTGCTCTTCTAGTCAGTTTGTGAGCTAATTTGCATTTAACGTGTTGTTTTTGAGTACAGTAGAACCACGGTCAACGAACGCCTAGGATAACGAACAAATCGGTTAACGACCAACAATTTCTCTAAAAATTTGTCCCTGATAATGAACAAATTTTCGGATAACGAACAGCAAGACAAAGAACCCACGCGACATTCCAATCTCAGTCGCACTCGAGACGTTGTTGTGGTCGGACGCTGCCAGTTTTTATCGCGTTTTTGTGTTATTTTAGTGCTTTATTTGCATAACATAGCTCTCAAACATTCGGTTAAAATATTTGATTCGGTTAACGAATGTTTCAGTTAACGACCAGCTTTCAGGAACGAATTGTGGTCGATAACCGAGGTACTACTGTACTTTGAGTATAGAGGCAAAGCAGAACTATTCATGCATCAGTCGTAGTGTTCGGTTATTTTTTAATCAAATTGCTGAGCTTTGTGCCAAACTGATTGCGTTGTGGGAGTGTCAAGGCTCCTAACCAAACATTGCTATTAAAATATCAATTCCTATGGTTAAAATTTATTGAGTTGTATTTCAATTAAAATGTTGAAATATTTACTATTTTATCGATAACTATTTTATCGTTATTTTTCTGTAACAAACATTTCCTCTGCACTGTTTTCTGTCAACTAACGGTCGGATTCCAATTTTTGATCAAACTGCAAGGCTTGAAATTCTGGCAGCATTCTGATATTACTCAATATTGCATCTGCTAGAAATAGACGAGCAAGGATCTTAAATCCCGTTGAACTGTATTTATCTTCATGCTCGGAATAATTCTTGAACGTAAGGCTTGTAGATTTTGCCTATTCGGTGCAATATTTGTGTAGGTTAGGTGCGTGCGTTCCATGAAACCGTTCCAAAGCTAAGTGTGTATGTACTTGCGATGAGTTGCACAGAATGTGGACGGCAGCTGAATTGCGTCATGAGTGGTAGTGGAGGTGCTCTTTATGCTCCTGCTGCGCACGAGACGCTCTGTGTAGTGTTGGTCTAATTCCTCCGTGTCCTGCGTCAGGACAAAAGGGCCAAATGTCTCTTCCTCAACCATTAAAGTACAGCTTTTTCTTTCTTACAGCTATTTAGTGTACCTCCCAGAGTACTACGCTCTAGACGGTGTTTCCTCTCGTGACTTTCTTGCTCTTCTTTCCTTTGTTTGTGTGGATTGCTGCGATTTGAACATTGTCACCTTGCCCTCTGATTCTTTTCCTCTTCCTTACTTTCTTTGTTTCCAATCCGAATATGCCGTATGGTTGCTTGTGGCGTACAGATCTCATTTATACCACAAAGTCAACCATTTGTACTACGAAAGCGACTACTTATGAATAGTCATGGTATTGTACAACAGCTTTGGTCTGATTCAGTGAGGGGCTAACTCCCTGTGTAGTACGGGCCTTTTAGCACAGCCGAGTCATGGGAACGGCATCAACGGCTGTATGCGATGATGTTCATTATTGGTACGGTATTACAAATCTGTAACTGTTATTTTATTGGCATTCATATTGCAGACGCAGTAGAACTAATCAATTTACCCTTCGATTGGTTTTATACTCCTGTAGAGGAAAAAAGTGCCAGGGTGTCATCTATATTCTATAAAAAAGTATTATTTTATCGTGGTTCATCTCGTATTTTCAGCCGGGCTCCTGTCCTCAAGGGAAAGCTGTAATATCGGGCATATGTTTTTACAATTTTTCACACTGGATAGAGAGTCATGCACCACAAAAAGCCGCTATATTGTATGATTCTAAACTTAAGATATGTACGTAAGTTGAAATGTTTGCTAAAATAATTGGGATGAGAAATGTCATTTAATCTGGTAGCATTTCTTGGAAACTTGGCATTTATCACGATGTGGGTAGGATTCCCGAGTTTCTCTAGAAGGAGATGCTTGTAGTCTGTTCTTAGTTAGCTTCTCTAGTGCATGCGTGTGTTGTCAGAGGTGGTGTGTTAGTATTCGATTGCCGAGTCAGCAGCAGTGACTGTAAGAAACTGTTGTCTTCATTGAAAGTTGAGTACGCTTTATTAGTTATTTTCATTTGGTTTTTCCCCAGAGGTAGCTGACGTGTCAATTCGGCTCATTCCCACTCGAATACAATCATTTCTGGTTCTGTCGCTTAACGTTTTGTTGTCACGAGGAAGTCTGTTGCAAAAGTGCTCTTTTCGACTGAGTGCGGCTCTGCTTTTCATTCAGCAATAGTTTTGGGTGGCTGTAGTAAAGGAGAGGAAAGTAAGACCACGGTGATGGATCGACCAACAAATGGCTATCTAAACAATTAAATTCAGAAGTAGGTCGATGAACAATCGATTAGCAATTAGGTTGCCAGTAATCCAAGGGTTTAAATGATCAGAATTTGACTTGTTTGTGTGGGACGTGTTTAATTTTTGCAGCTGTGCTCGTTCAACGGTGTGAATCAAGCCAAACTCAAACTTAATGACGCAAAGAAACTTAAGTTAACTAACATAACCTTTCCCAACTTGACTCAATACCACGTAATTCCAGATAATCTTACTTGATATAACCTAACTTGACAATTAATTGAGCCTTACTCATTCTAACATAACTAATAACGCAACTTAAGAATTATGAGTTTGATTGTGTACCTGTGCCAAAGTCAGGTTTCACAGTCTGATTCCATCAACAGCAAAAGATATTACCAGTATATACAGGAATTTGAATTGTTGCAGTTGTGCTAAACACTGGTGACATCTTCCCCTGAAGCTTCTATGATGGCATGCAGCCTCGATATCTCAACCTCGGGTCGTCTAATATTCTTCTCGATTGGTTTGTCTTGGTTGGCGTGATCAAATGTTACGTGTTTTGATGTGCAGAATCTTTTGCCGTCTGCTTGGTTTTGCTGTGCCGGTTTGGTGTTTGAACGGATACTATCTTGTTAAGGACAGCTCGATGAATTGTTTTTATTGTGATAGAACAAGTTTTAGTAGGTAAAGCTAGTTTAAGTATGGTTTGCTATTCCTATTATGGATGATATGGGTGTGAAATTCTATTATGGATTACTGAAATGAGTTTCTTAAATATTATTGTTACTCCTATGGAGGTAGAAAAAAATCGGCGATCTTTGTTGAATAAAAGTGCGAACACATTAAAAATATTAAGCTTGGTGATAACTTTCAGTATGAATAACGCAAGACTTGCTAGATAATTCTTAACGTGCTCGCTGCTACCTGCAACACCTAGTTATATTAATCGGTTTCCATCGATGGGTTGAACATGACTAAGCTGGATCAGCAGTATAAAAGGGGCTAGTTTTCATAATGCCCGAACAGCTGCCAAAGCAGTATACTGAGATCTTCCAATTAATTACCATCTTTCTCTGCTGGGCACTAGACGCATGTTTGATTGCTACGGTATTTCATAAAAGCGTTGCAGAGTCTGATATCCTGTAGACGCGTTCAGTTTTTCGATCGCCTGTTAGAAACCTGGCACCCAGGTTGACTAAGCGGATTTATTCATTAGACTGGACTCGAAATGCGACCACGATCTGTTGAAAGCTTTAATTGGACTTGAGATCAAACCTTTGTGGAAAAGAAGTGGCATTTGGTTTTGAGGCGCATCGATTTGATTGACGTCCATTTTACTCGTTCCAGCGACAGAAAATAACCCAGTATTATTTGAAAACTGAACGGCGATTTATAATTGGATTACCTGTTACTTCTCCTATTCCTTTAGAGATGCATGACCCTGAAAATCAGATGACTGTCTCTAAATACCGGGTATCACTGCTGAGATCGCTTTTATTGTGGCAGTCGTGGTTAAACTAAGAATGTAATAATGATTGAAATATTACTTGATGCTAAGCGAGGGCCAGGAAGGAATATGGATTGATCAGTTGAGTTTCGGCTTGGAAACTTTAATGGTTATTGATTCTTGTTGTGCTTGTAGTGTATTTCTCTCGACTTCTCTTAGTAATCACAGACAAAATCAACTTTGACACCGTAAATAGTTTGTTTGCCAGTCTAAAGTCTTGTTTCAATTTTCTTCATTAATAATGGAACATTTATGAGTAATTACGTTTTGGTTTACGGCTGAACGCTATGGGTAACTCATATTCCCGGTATTCGTGAGACTAATGTATATGGAAATTAAATGTCTCTCTCACCAAAAGTGTAGCTACGCAAAGAGTTGAAACGGCGTTCGATTATGAAATAATAAGTCGATTAACGTTGGTTACTTTATCTACGACTATGTAAAAAGAATACTGTTGCTTTCATCTGTTCACTGCATTATCCTCTTCTATTAACTTTTCTCTAGTCTCTATAGTCAGTTATCCTGTCCACCTTTATTTCTAAGTCAAAATGAACATTGAAACTTATGAAGCTCCCTGTTCTGTAGCCCATCAACACAATCCTTTAGGCCAGGGTGGGATACTAAATAACCCTCCAATTTAGATACATTTGTTGCATGGTGGGCCTCAAATCTTGTGCCTCAGAGTTAATGCACAGTAGCTTTATGTTCCTAGTCTCAAAATAGGGCAAAATTCCCTCACTTTACAATGAGCATGTTATGACCGGTGGACTTGCAATGAAGGTTCTAACTTATGTCATGCGTAGTAGCATCGGCTATTAGTAGTCTTCTTATAATCTTATTCTGGCCTTGCACTCCTCAATAAAGAAGTAATAATCTCTGGCTGTTTGATTGCCCTGAAGCTCATTTGTGTTGATTATGAGGCCATGTGTAGCGGTATCCTACCTCGAATAATTCTAATTACCACTAGTGATTATTCCCCCGCAAAAATTTCAGTAATTGTCATCGTTTAATTCAAACGATTTATACAATTTTTAGTAATTCTGAAACATGTTTTACTCACCAGTTGACAATATAAACATGAATTATCCGATTCTTCAGATGATTGAAGTGAGATTACTGATTTCAACCATGTCAGAGGCCATTGTGTGAGAGAAATGCGAAAGCGACTTCTGAAATTGAAAGTTATTTTGTGAATCCGGAAACTAGTCCAAGACTATTTTTCACAAACATTTCAAAGCCAAATCTTTCCAAGTTGGAAAAATTACTCTGTTATTAATTGCTTTTAATCTCTTCGATATGAATTTAAGAATTTTCCAGCTCCAAATCGTAACTTGGTGGGTTTGTGCTACGATTTACGAAACTGGAAGTTCAAGATCTTGCGCAAAAAAACCGAGCTGTATCGTAATATTGTAGAATAATTATTTAGCCTGTTATTCATGTAGTCCGTGCAGTTACGTGGTCTTTGTGTGATGACACAATTTTGTAGTTACGTAGTCGCAAGTATTTGCGGTTGAGAACCAGCACCTTCGCTGGCTGCGCGTCCTTATTCATGCTTAGGAATAAGTTAGGTTTTACTTGGAACTTAATTAACGTTGCCTCCAGCCTGAGAATGAAGGTAGGCGAAGTGCAAGTACACTTTCATAATTGTAGACATAAGTATGCTGAAAAAAGTGGACCCGTGTGTTGAGCTCTAATGAAATCGGTATCAGTATTGCACACAAAAAAATTCTTCAAAGAGTTGGATTCATGGCAGATAATTTTCATAAAATGATGTATTTAGGTGCTGGTTATTTTTTTATCACTCGTTTGTAAAAAGGGCTTGAGAGCAGAGATGATCCGATGTGGATATGAATTTCAATATCTGCGGATTCGGCTACGGATGTCCTGCCTTTTTTATATAGAGGTATGAAAAATGAGTCAGCAGCAGATAATAAATGAAAATAGTTATAATGTCGGAAGGAATAATTTCTTCAATGGATGTAACTAATGAATGAAATAGTTAAGTAATACTGTGAGCTCATAAATGAAATTATGCAATGAAAAATTATTACAAAAATAATTTCAATTTTATAAGTTTATAGTATTGAATGACTTCATCATCTGTGTTACCAGGATACACGACGAGGACCCAACTCAAATGCACCCCAGCCACCTCCTAGTAGGAAAAGGTTGCTACTTACTTGCATTTAACCCTTTAGCGACGAAAAGGACTATACGGTCCTCTTTTACGGTCTTCAAGAGAATTGTTCTAATAATTAAACAGTGAACAATATGAGGTTGCTACTAGGTTTGAACGCAGCGGCATGTTACCGCGTCGTTCTTTTGGCTGCCTGACTCTCAGCGTGCTTCATTGCATCAGTGTACAGACGGTCTTTGTGAGGTTAGACGTACAAACTAGAAAAAAAAATTGGTCGCTAAAGGGTTAATACTTGTAGTTGTGTTTACTTGGGTTAATAATACTTGGCAAGTTGTGTTTCAAAAACAAAAGTTTCTGTGTGCGCTCAGGAGCTAACCTAGATCTTTTCTCGTCATAGATGATGCCAGCTCCACTAAATAGGCGCTCGATGGCTACACTGCTGGAGGGACACGCTAAGTACATATGTCCTAGCAAGTTTAGCAAAAGAAGGATATGACTGAGTATTCGTGCGCCACCAAAGGTGAGAATCTGCCGACATCTGTATGCGTTTCCTTCTTTGATATTGTCAATCATTGTGGTAGTTTCTTTGGAAATATTTGTTTGGCAAAGCTCTTCAGTATCGATATCTGAAGAGAGCGAGACACTCATTGCGTTTACAAGGCTTCTGATGCCACGAGGTACATTTGCCTCCAATATTTTTATTTTCTTTCTTGTGTGTTCATATCCTTTTTCTCCGTCCTAGTTTCATTTCTTTACACATATACCCTAATTTGTAAAACACCTTTGATGCACATGTGGCTCCAAGAATTTTTCCTTGTACCTTGGATCCAGAAAAGTTGCGAGGACACACAGGTCGTTGTGCTGTAATTTATCAAACCTTGCACTCATCTCTGACAACAGCTTAACTTTCGTGGCTTTAACACCCTGATGTTGTTCTGTGCTGCTGTTCTTAAGCATGACTTTCAATGTGGCGGAAAGAGCTTTAGTCTCTGAGACACAAGATGAGGCAGCACTGATGCTCTCGGTTACCTCATCAAAAGGTTTGAGGACAGCAACACAGTTCGGTAAAAGGACATCATCTGGTGCAGAAAGTGGCTTTATTTTGCCATTACTGGCAGCGTACAAACATACAGCCTCTGTCATTTCAGAAGTTCTCTCCAACATATACACAGTGCTGTTCCAGCGTGTTGCAATATCTTAAACAGCGCTAAGTTGCTGCACATTTAGCCGTTCTTGGATCTTTCTGAACTCTTCTTGGGCAGCTGCTGAACAACGATTGAATAAATACTGTACGGAGTGAGTCAAATAACTATTTACTTCATTACACAACTTATCACTTGTTTTTAATCAGTAAACGAATAATGAATAATCGCCTGCAGACCACCTCATTCATACTGCTATGCATCATACAAGCACTACCATAAGTATTTTTCATCTATGTACAGTATGAAGTTTAGTTGATTGGTTTCCAAATAACTACGAAATGAAAGTATATGTGAAATTTTTATTATAATGATGCATGATTTAAGACATTTGCATGACATTGCTTCATAAAATGTGTACGCGGGTCTGAAAAATTGTGTGGACATCCGCATCTGCGGGCATCTGCACCACCTCAACGTGAGAATACAATTCTCTACGTTTTCGAAATTAATCCAGAACAGCACTTGATAGTTCAGGCATGAAATCACTTTACGTTTTTTTTATTTTTTGCAGAAAGCATTCAACAAAAGATACTTAAGTTTCTTGTACGTGCAGAGAAATATCAAATTTTGATTCGCGTCCCTTCGTACCCTATGTAGAAGTTGATGTTTCTGGAGAGATTTTATTGTGTACACTCAATGTCGGCCGAGTGCCACACTACCATACGTCGGGAAGGACTGCAAGAGGCAGTAAGGAATGAAAGGCACCATGGTTTGAGGATACAACACCTGCAGTGGATGCCAGTGAAACACTTGCCTGCCCACTGGGAGATGGAAATCAGCGTTATGGTTTGCAAGTCTAGGTAGAAACTCGGTGAGTGTAGAATCTAAATTAGGAGGATCCTCTTGTAGGAGCTTATCAATCCTGCTAAACTCAAGCCCCCTACGGAAATTGGGGCTTCTGAAATTCATAATTGAACTTGATGGAAACGCCAATTTTCCCCGCCAGGTCATTCTTTGAGTGCCTGAAACCGTAACCGCGTCGGTTGAGAACCTTCTGTAATTTTGTTTCAGCTTATGAAGCTTTTTGTTTTCATTTTGTGCATGCTTATCAGCGAGCTTTTGTTGGTCGGTTGAGTGCTTCAGTTGGATTTCTGGGTCAATGTTAGAAGACTGCACAACTGTGTCTTCCGTCTCTGGGGTGCGCCCTGGCTCATCCAATTGACACCCGCTGGTCTTCTTCGACTTTTTTGATCTTGGACCCCGCTCTTTTTGCACAGCTATTCAAGAAAAAGAAAATTTCATCAATTTTTTACGTTAAAAATGTATTAACAAATTAAATTTTAGGTTAGAGTGCTGAAAAAACATCCTTCGTCACACACATCGTTAGTTATATTAGCGTCCGCTGTTAATGAGAGATTTGATGCAAGCAGCTTAGTGGAGTTGCTGTGTACGGTAAGGTACTTGTTTCTTTCAGTTCAGTTAGGTAATTCACGGGTCATCACAAAGATAATTTCATACGTTTATAGAAACTTACATAGTTTTGAAAATGAAATTGATGAAACGTTCACTGCCACTAACGAGAAATAAAAGTGAAAGCTGTGCATGGGAACACGAGTGTTGGTGGAAACAGAACTAATAACTGTAACTAATTATTGGTAATAGTCAAGCAGAGCTGCTGAGTATAAACGAAAACAATTTTACAGTCTCAAGAACAAGAACTTTATGGGAGTACTTCGAACTTTGGAATAATTTGAGGCATTTTCGCTACTGAAAACTATTTAAATTTTTCATGCTACAATTATTTGCTCGAACAGTACACTGTGCTCTAAAGTAATTCAATAAAGAAACTATAAATGGTAAATGAAACGGTTCAAAGACCTATAATTACTCTATAAGCTTTCATGAACTAATTTTCGGTTCATCCCCTTTCCCAAATAAAGAGTCATTTCCAAAAATCCAAGGTTTTGAATTAATTTGTGATGTCGGTGTATCCAGGTTTCAACTTTCTATTCATTTCACACACGCTACAGACAGACACCCAGCGCTGCATCTCCAGGAGAGTGTGCTGAGTGAGTACCTGCGAGTGTGAATGAGAAATATGCCTAGATGATCGCAAGATAACACCAGGACCAACGTGAGATGTACTTCTAGAATAGAATAGAATAGAATGAGGCTATAGGAACGAACCTTCTGGCCCATTCTTGGGTCGGATAATTACTTCGATAATTATTCGGTTGTTTTACCCAAGTCCCATGCCGTATTTCTAGCTGCGTCAACCATGTTGGCAGCAGGATTCGAACCCAGGTCTTTCCGCTCGCAAGCAGATTCACTCACTAGTCGACCAAGCTGGTGATGTTAGGTTTAACCC
>VCRD01001121.1:0-29281 GCA_006783055.1 Trinorchestia longiramus
CAAAGGGGTTCAGAGGGGATGTGAGACCCAGAACAGTCAACGAGATCAAGGAGAAGGCAGTGGAAATGGAGAAAAGGAAACTGGTGACTGTGCCACATGCAGTGCAATCACGCGAAGACAGGATGTCACGACGTGAGCCGATGGTGTACAGGGAGCCCGTGAAACAGGTTTATACAGCCAGGACTGCACCGTACAGTAGAAAACACCAGTCTGTGTATAATTGGAGTAGAAATGAGCAGTCCAAACAACACAGATTCCAAGATCACGGGTATCAAAATCGACGAGTAGAGGACACACGACAACAAGAAGGAGGAATGAAGTCTGCACATATTGATATATCACCGTTCAAAATTGTGCCACCGCCGTGTCTAAGCTGTGGGAGCATAGGTCACACTAGAAAAGATTGTAGAAACAATCCGCATCAGCCAAAAAACTAACACAGAAGCCGCCAAAGTCACTTTTCAATCCCAGCATCAATCTTCGAGTAAATGGATGTTGTGCTACAGCGTTGCTGGACACTGGAGCATCTGTATCTCTAATTAAGGAGGGAAAGATTTCACGACTTGGGGTGATAAAGATTGAGGGTACAACAATGACGCTCAAAACACTAAGAGAGGAGTCAGTACCTGTGATTGGAAAGATAAAGCTAAAACTCAACTTTGGCGGCAAATTTATTATGCAACAATTCTACATTGTCCGAGACGATGCATTCCCTAGTGAAATGTTACTAGGAATGGAAGAATTAACTAAAGCGAAGGCAAAAATTGACCTTGCAGGACACAATGTACAATTATTTGGAATACGAATGAAACTCTTTTCTACACCTAGAGAGAAGGCACTAAAGATTTTCGTTGTGAATAAAAATGAAAGTGCTGTGCACATACCAGAGGATATAAACTTGCTACCATGGAAACAACCGTTAGTGAAATGTCGTAAAGACGAACGACACAATGGAAAGAGCGAGGTAATCAAACCCAGCCAGCCGTGGGCTGCGTATGTGGGTGCGACAGTGGTGAAGGTTCAAAACGCGCATGTGTGTATACCTATCTTGAACCCGTACACAAACCATGCGAAGCTACTTGAGGGCAGCATGATTGCGATATGCCACCGTCTCAGCACGAACGAAGGAAGAGAGGTAGATGTCGACGATCTAAACAACAGTCTTGAAGACGCTCGTAAAGAGGAACGTATCCGACAGATCAATGGATTAGATTTGAGTTACTTAAATGAAGATCAAGAACGACAAGTGAGGGAACTGTTAAAAGAACACCACAGTATAGTGAGTGCAAACGACAGTGGCATTAGACACGTAAAAGACGTGAAGTATAAAATCCTATTGAGTGACTATAAACCCATTCAAACTAAATAATGGCGAATTCCCAAAGCAAATCAAGAAATAATTGAAACTAAAGTCCAGGAGATGGTGAAAAGCGGAGTTATACAAGAGAGCACTAGCGTATGGAGCAGTCCTCTAGTGTTGGTAAAGAAGCCAGGTGGAGGGCATTGCATTTGTCTGGATCTTCGAGCAATTAATGAACGAGTCATCAACAAGCATTTTCCAATCCCAAATATAGTGGAGACCCTGGAGGAAGTTGATGGAAAGGAGTACTATTCCATAGTCGATGCTAAATCAGCTTTCCATCAGGTGGAACTCGAAGACGGAAACAAGCAGTACACCGCATTTAGAACCAAGACGGGTAACTGAGAATATTCTCGACTTCCAATGAGACTGAAGTGCGCTACATCAGTATATCAAAGAATAATCAGTCATGTACTGAAGAAACAACTGGGAAAGTTCGCTGCGATTTATTTGGATGATGTATGCGTCAGTTCCATGAGCTTTGAAAGCCACTTAGAAAACCTACGGGAAGTACTACACCAATTTCAAGAGGGAGGCATCAAAATCGGTCTAAAGAAATGTAAGTTCGCTCAGAGGCAGGTGCAATACCTGTGATGCTGCATCAGTCGCGAGGGAATAATGCCCAACCCGAAGAACGTAGACGCAATTCGGAACTATCCAAGGCCCAGCACAGTGGGGAAGGTTCGATCATTTGTAGCTACAGCAAACTTTTACAGGAGGTTCATACCTGATTTCGCTGTGATAGCTGCTCCGCTAAACGCACTAACGAAGAAAGGTACAAAGTTCAAATGGGATGATGAACAACAAGAAGCTTTCACGGAACTAAAACGACGACTAATGGAAGTACCGGTGCAGAGAAAACCAGTGCTAAATGAGACATATTACTTAAGTTGTGACGTTTCAGATGAAGGTTGTGGGGCAGTACTACAGCAGAAGGCGGACAATCAGGAGCAGCCAATCGGTTATTTCAGCAAGAAATTTAATGATGCTGAGAGGAGGTATTCTATCACTGAAAGAGAAGGATTGGCAGTTGTGGCAGCAGTGAATCATTTTGCACCGTATTTATATGGCTACAAATTTGTGATCATTACTGATCACACAGCATTGAAATATTTGTTCAAGAACAAAGCGACGAAAAACAACCGTGTAATGAGGTGGGCTCTAACGCTCTCTTAGTACGATTATGACGTAGTGTGCTGCCCAGGCGCTCAAAACGTCGTGCCAGACGCGCTGTCTCGCAACATTCCCGAGCTCGAGGATAGCAGCACCATAGGCGAAGGGACAGTGTTCTTCACGGCAGGCCTAACTGAGCCACCAAATGTGGAAGAGGCAGAACATAAAATGGACAAAGAAAATATAAAGAAAGAGCAGGACAAGGATGCAGTATGGGGACCTGTTCTGAGGTCTCTTGAGAAGAAAGGGGAGACAAGCACAGTGCCAGCCCTAGCGTTGAACCCGAACGTCTACACAGAGGAAGGAGTTGTATACTACAGGAAAATGAATAAGAAACCGGACAGGACAAAACAGCTGATCGTAGTGCCCGACACGTTGAGAAAAGCAGCACTCACACTAGCTCATGATGGGAATGCATGAGCGCATGCGGGTTGTAACAAAACATGGAAAAGATTGCTTGAATTTACGTATTGGCCCAATATGACGAGAGACGTTCATAAATTTGTGGACACTTGTTTGCAATGTCAGAACTAAAAAATAAATAATCGGATTGTCGTGGAAATAGGAAGCTTTCCAGACATAAACAAGCCTCTTGACAGAGTAGGTGTTGATTTAATCGAAATGACCCCATCACATGAGGGTCACCGATATATCATAACCATAGTTGATCATTTCAGCAGATATGTCGCAGCATATCCCCTCGAAAGCAAGGCAACAGAGGAGGTTACACGTGCTTTAACAAAATATGTCACAACGTACGGACCAGTGAAAGAGTTAATATCTGACAGAGGAATGGAATTTACCTAAGCATTATTCAGAGATGTGTGCAAGAAATTGAAAATCAAATGTCATAATACGACAGCCTACCATCCCCAGTCCAATGGTGCTACGGAGAGACAAAACCGAAATAAAAAGAGGGTACTGTCTCACTTAGCGGCAAATGATCACTCGACTTGGAATGACGCATTACCATATGCATGTTTAGCGCTAAATACAAGTTTCCAGAGTGTAATTGAGGACCTCCCGTACTTCTTGTTCAATGGGAGAGGTGCAGAATTGCCCATCGTAGAATGGTTGAAACCTCCACCCATAGATTATTCGTTAGGAGACAATAACAGCGCTGAAGTAGGCATCAGGCTGCACAACGCTTTCAAGACTGTCAAGCTCAGATCGAGAGCTGCATATGATAGAGCAGCGCAGGTGAAGGAACGAGGGATAAGAAATGATAGAGTAGAAGTAGGCGACTTAGTTCTGCTGCACAACCCCACGGGAAAACATGTGCAGAAGGTATGTGGCCAACTATCTGGAATGGTCCTTACAGAATTATAGAGAGAACGAAAACCAATGCAACAATCAGAGAATTGTATTCGGGGAAGGAGGAGAATGTACTCATGAATAGACTGAAACTTGCGCATTTAAGAGGGGATGCATTCCCACATGGAGAACAGAGTAACGAGAATGTACAGGAGTATGTAGATAACCCGCGCAACGAGGAACCGCCGCAAATGCAGAGAATGGAAATGGAAGAGCAGGAAACAAATGATGTCCAGAGATATAATCTGCGCTCGAGAAATAGATAAGGAAATTCCTGGGGTGTGTAAATAAAAGGGAATCTTCTAGGGATTGTAAATAACAAAGGACATGTCCCAGGGATTGTGAATAAAGTAAAATAAAATAACGCATAAACAGTGTACCAGGAGTTAGTGTAATGGTGTAAGTTAGTATTATCAATAGATTTCGTGTATGTAACATATGAAGTGAATTGTGTGAATGCAAAATGGCATATGTGGAGCAAAAGAATGGGATACATGAGTGGTGGCAGTTAGAAGCGAATATGTGCCTGCCCAAGGCAGAACAAAGGACTGCCGCATACGCGTGTGTAGAGGTAGCGTGAGGCCACAAGACACCGCACAACCTTGCAGTAGTAGAGTCAGCTGTTGGAGCCGTAGTAGAAGGACAAGCGCATGCACGAGCAAGCGTAGACTAAACAGCTGTGGTAGTGGTACACAGGAATGCCTGGAGTAAGGTACTTTAAACTGCAAGGCAACCACGACATGCGCAGTGAAGCATGGTTAACTTTTCTATTAAATATGAAGTGTAATGTTTATGTTATTGATGCAAAACACTAAGACATAATGTCAGGAGTGATCATGATTAGCTGAAGATTATTGATGTCTGAAGCAGAATACGATCATTAAAACTGATGAATAATAAAAATTTATGTTTTATGGAAGGTACAGTCGAGGGTTGGCTCTAGCATTGTACAGAGGGTCTACACTCGTATTACTGTATACCAATGTGAAGTGAAGTCAGGTATGATTCAATCTAGCCGAGGACGATGTCAGAAGCGGAGATTTTCTCATTGTTACTGACATCATATATAAAATTTTCAATGTGTATTACATAGAGTTACAGTCGGAATTGAATGAGCCTATGGCAGAAGTCCTCATCCGTTTTGCTGTATACTCAATGTAAGCACCATGTATTTCTTGCTGTGTATTTCTTTTCTGTGTATTGTGGACGAGCATAATTACCCTTAGCTATGCGGAAGGGTTCTTATGAATTAAATCGTCAGAAAATATATTATTGTTGTCTTAAGTCGAGAACTTACGAAGTCGAAAGACGAAAGTTTCTCGCTATGCCAGGACATCAAGTATGTAACTGTAACTCTAGAATCGTGAAACGAAATTGGTCATTTGGAATATTCACGCGCTATTTTCTTTCTGACTGTTCGCATAACATTCGAGGTTACGCAATTTATTAATTCCGCCCGATCAAAAGCTCGGCTCTGATCATAAGGCGATGAATATTAACCATTGCTAATTGAACGCTAAAAGTATCAGTAAAAGATGAATGAAATCCCCGCAATGTTAAAAGAAAACATTTAATTTTCAATAATTGATGGAGCAATTCCCAACAATATTGAAAATGAAATGCAAAAGATGGATAAAATCCCACCAATGTTAAAAGAAAGTATAATAATATTCGACCATTGTTCATTGAAGGTATAAGTCATCAATAAAAGATGGGACGAACCCAACAATGTCGAAAGAATAACGATATATGCCAACAATTTTGAAAAAAATTATAGCTATATGCTAACAATGTTGAAATGTGAAATTTCACAACAATGTGCTGTACTGCAATAATATTGAAATACGCCTGCGAAATAAATTGTTATGTGCTTCGAGAGCAAGAGGATGGAAGTTAAATTGCGTAGATATAAATTGTGTATAACTGTGTTAAATAGATATACTATGTTGGACCGAGATGTGTTAGGATGTGTATACATGCATTATTGACAGGTTAAGATAGGAATATTTTATTATTAGCTATGGTATTACGGGAGAAATTTGACCTTTTGAGCTCAAATTTCTTTTCTCCAGGGGCGGCACGTGTGGTGATAGTAGTGATGTAGTGATAATAGTGATAAATCATAGTGATGTGTAATGATAGTAGTGATAAATCATAGTGATGTGGAATGATGTGTTAACGTGTAAGGATGTGTGTGATGTGTTATAAGGATGTTGGAAGGTGTACAGGTATGCGGGGAGTGCGAGCAGTTGGGCCTCAGACTCATTAAAAGCCAACGGCTATCGAGCAGCAGAACACAAACAAAACAAGCAACGTAAGCAAGCCTGAGCAACGGACGCCTAGCAGGTGAAAAATGTCCTATGAGAGCCTCGAAAAACGGGAAACATTGAAGAGACTAACGTTCAAAACTGCAAACGGATACAAGCAAGACCAACTGTGAAAGGAGGGGCTAAAAGTTAAGAGGCGTGTTTCTAGAAAACACCAACGGAATATATAAGCAGCAGTCAGGAAACCAACGGGGTCAGAATAGCAAGGCGAAAAGTGTGAACGACAGTACTAGGGGTGAGGCGACAACAAGCAAAACACAGACACAGCGGTGGGAGGTGAGATTACTTCTGGTATAGGAAACAGAAATAAACTTAATAGGGCATCTCTATCAAGTTAAAAGCGTAGTAGGGCAGCTCTATCAAGGCATGCACTTATGGAGGACTTTTCTCTCATTTTAGGGAGGGACCTACGTAAGCTACGGGACATACGGAACCTACGTAAGCTACGGGACATACAGAACCTACGTAAGCTACGGGACATACGAAATCTACGTAATCTACGGGATTTACAGTCAGGATCAGGAGCGGTATCAGGATCTAACGCAAGCTGTCGGAATCTATCGGAACATCTACGTCTACAACGATTACTACTTCTAGGAGTAATCGGAAACTTGCAAAAGTTCACATAAGCTTGGGAAAGTTTCATCAGCAATTAATGTGGAGCTGCTCGGGGGTTCAGCATCAACTTGGATTTAATGTCTACGTGATTACTTAGGAACATCGACAACAGGAACCAAGTGGGAATATTAATTAATCCAATTTTATCTTGGGCCCTTTAAACCCAGTGGAGGTTAGAAACCAGCGGGAGAAGCCTGCACATACATAGCATAAACAACAGGGTGTGCTGAGCGGTGTGTAGGGCTACTGAGCGTCTGTGCGGATAGTGTGTGCGTCCGTACAGCGAAAATTCTTCGAACTGAATACCCAATAATGATAATTTGTAGGTGAATCGGTTGGTGGAATTGCAGTGATTATTAAATCAGGAGTATTGTTGGTCAAAATTAAGACTGAGTTTAAGTGATAGGGTTGGAGTGCTTTTCCAGTGAATTTTGTCGTGTCCGCGTGTACTTAGGATGTGTTGGTAGATGTAACAGTGTTTCAATACCACAACCACTCGGCATTGTGTGATTTGATTAATTATTGTGAGTGGAATTGATCGATTAAGAAGATAAGCCTACTTTGATTCATAACAAATTTTCGTGGTTTTCATGTGTTTTACCGTGTGTTTTTCCAGTAAATGTTAAGCTTATTAATTGTGGCTATACCCTTCTTGTGTTGGCCTCACTAATGCATAATATAATATTCATGTCAGGGGTTTGGATTCCTCCAATTTGCGACATCTCTCTCTCTCGTTATGAAAATTGATTGCAGTCAACTAACGTAAAATGTGTATGTGATACATTCATCTTGTAAGAATTCAATAAATGTTCGTAGTAATCACGTATTTATCCTGTGACAATGTAGAGAGAGAGCACGTTTCGCCACAATTATTAGTGAAAATGAAAATATAACAAAAGGTTGAATAATCAAAATGAATATTTCTTAATAAATTTAATGAACATTCTTCGCTGAAATGTCTTCAACCAACAAAAACAAGCCAACCACAAACAGCTCTTCACGTTTTTTATAATAATTAGGAGGACAGAGGTGTACATTTTGTTTCCTTTTCCATGTGTTCTGTGAACCCATGTGAACCCATGACTGGTGTGGATGACATCCAAGAGCCGGTAATTTCAATGAGAAAAATTAGTTTTATGGAAAAATATTTCAACCTTCTAGCATTTATGAATGAATGCGTAGCTGTGAGCTCATACAGATGTATGAAATATACAGTGGTGTCAGTTGTAAATGCTAGCATCTTAAGAATAGTGATTATGCTTCCAGTAACTATCTTCGTCCATCTTGGAACGCGAGATAGAGGTTCGTTGGGACACGCACGATGATATGCAAGCTTGAGAGAATAGCCAGTTTTAGTCAGTCAGTCTGTCAGCCTACCTGGTCCCTGTGTCACAAGCAAAGAAAATTCAAGCGCTGCGTGGGGATTTCAGCCGTTGAAACTATGGACCTGGTAACACAAGTGCAGATCAATAATCACTCGGCTACAGTGGAATTACAGCGAAACTCGTTATAAGCCGTAAACTATTTTAATTACTGGCTTGTCTATAGTTTTCAATGAGCAGTTAACTCCAAGTCGCTGAAATCATGTTTTTTCGATTTATTCCCTTCTGATGTAGTTTTTCATTTGTATTAGATTGAATCTTGTAATCTTTAAGCGGCAAGAACACATTGAAGAGGATAAGAGGGGGTGAAATAGATATATTCTCTGTTTTCTTCCACATGTTACACCACAAGATTACTCACTATACATTACCCTCATAAAATTATCCTTTACCAACTGTTCTCACAAGATGGCCTACGCGTTACCCTCAGAATATGAGTACCTACGTATCACCGTCACAATATGACCCTCTATGCATTATCCACACAACACGAGTATGACTCTTTACACATTTTTCAGAAGAGTTTCTACTCGTAGACTCCACTGCATTTTGAGGGCATTTGTTCCGTATTTGTTCCAACGAGGCATCATAAAAATCCTGAGCAAATCCTCTATTCTATAAATGTGGGTGAGAGCAAGGGCTTCGACTACTTCAGAAAATGTTTTGTTACAAGAACTGCATGTAAACTTTAGAATCTTAGTCTACTACAGCTCTAATTACACTGTCGACATGAAAATTGGCCCTGACACCATTTCTGCTGATTCTTATGTACAGAGTGTCCCAGAATTAACTGACCCTTTTCATTCACTAAAGAAACCAAACCTAAGAACGATAGGCTATTAAATCTGGTTTCAATTGAGAGAAAAACATTTTTATGGTTCATTAATTTAGTATCCTAGATACATATTAACTGGATAACTAGATTTATAGTTCGTTTTCAAAGCCTTGCTTTTTCATCATCCCTCCATACAGCAAAATAAAAGAATAATAATTCTGCAAGAATACACGAGATCATTTTCAGTAACAGAAGTGCAGCGTGATTACCGAATCCAGTTTCAAACAAAAACAAGTCTTTCTAAAAACGCAATTAAATCTCTATTTCGTAAATGTTGGAAGATTATATGCAGCATCTGTAGAAACTTGGTCAATTACAGCTTCAGTAAGTATGGATCTTAATCTTCCAGATCGTGATCTGTCATTAACACTACCAGTCCCTGTGAATTTACGGAATAGAGATTCTTTCTTCTTTGCTGTATAGAAACATTATAGCGAAGCAAAGCTTTGAAATTTAACAAGAAATTTAGTCATCCAGTTGATGTCTATTAAAGATAGTAAGTTAATTAACCATAACAACGTTTTTCTTCCAATTGAAACCCGTTTTAACAACCAAGTTTTTGTTTTATTGGTGAATGTAAAGGGTTAGTCAATTCTGGAACACCTTGTATATTAAAATGATCTGTAAAATTTATTTGGGGCTATTTGCCACTTTAAATAGTAAATACGTCATAAAAATGATTGAGTTTATTTTTTTAAGTTTTTTCACTTATTTTCTACATATTCCAGCTTTCAGCCCTCTCGTTGTCTCTCAAGCACCACCAAATAATAAAATATATGGCAAAAATATTTAGTAAGAATAATGAAGCTATATAGTGACAATATATAGCACCGATAATAAAATATATAGCAGCACTATCAACATATTAAGAAACAGTTCGGAAGATTCACAATATCCCGTGCGCACAAGTTTCCACAGGAATTTTCATGCTTTGACCAGTTCAAACTTGAACTGGTTTTGTCACTTATGTTCTGCACCGTAATCCTTATGTTCGTTTATTTTCATCATTTTTCGATGATATTTACTTAACTATGAATTAAAATGTAGGGGTGAAAAGGATTATTTTACCTGTAAAAAATAAAAAATAAAAAATAAAATAATGGATGCAAAATAATCAATTAAAAAGTTAAATAATATGTGTAAAGAACATTAAATGAAAAAGATAAGCGCCTTTATTTGGTGCTTGCTTTCCTTTTGCACCCTGAGGTAGAGTTTTTCATACCAAAAACCAGCAGTAAACTGCCAACATGCTCGCACTGCACCTCCCTGAAAATCTCCTCTCGAATTTAGTGATGTCTTGATGGAACCGTTCCCCGTGTTCATTCGAAACTGCTCCTTAATTTTCAAAGAAAATTTTTAGATATAAGTGAAGGAAATGAACTTTAAGAGACATGTTACACCTTCTGACTTTGTACGCTGATAGCAATTCCTCGACATGAGCGATATAATCATCACTTTTGTTGTTACCTAAAAAGTTCTCTCGCGTTCTAGAATGCAAGCTAAGCTTGTTTTTCAATTTCACACACCTTGGAAACACAAAATCCTCTCCTAGAACACTGACAAATTGACTTTATGATCACTAGTGATGTACTGAAGAAAGATAAGGATTACGGTACAGGATTATAGTGACAAAAGCTTCCAAACTGTTACTTTATTTTTTATTATCGTTGCTATGTATTTTTATTATTGTTACTTTATCTTGTTCCCATATATTTTCATTATCGTTGGTGTTACATAACTGCTACCCATTTTTATTGTTTGAGGGTGTTTGAGAGGGGATGAAAGGAGGCTGAAAGCTAGAATACGTAAAAAATAAGTGAACAAAATGCAACAAAAAACAGACAAATCGATGTTTTAATTTTTTTAACTATTTAGGGGGGAAATCCCCCCCGAACTCTAACTGCTCTCCACAAATATTCATATTTTAGAAATTTTCACTTCTCTAGCCGCTCAAAAGAAATGCAGAAGCTAAGATATTCCTTTTCATCCCTCCAAATTTACGAGAAGTAATAAAAATAGGTAGGGCCTCCTTCGAAAACGGTGGGTTATGGGGGAAAACGGGGTCATATTCGGATTCAGGGTCATTTTCATAAGAATCTGTATGAATGGTGAATAAGCCAAAATTTGTTTTCCAACCAGTGATATTTCTATCAGTATTTCATTACTATTTGAACAGATTCATCATGTGTTGAGGCATGTGTGTATATCAATGTACGAGAGATGTTTCAGCGAAATTTAAAATGCAAAATTTGCAATAGGACGAATCATGCTTTGATGGAATGGCAATTTTTTACCATGGCAGAAGCTTCTGAATTTTCTTTCCTCAGTATGGATAAAAAACGTTCTTTACACTGATAGTTTTAAAGAGTACTATAGTGCTTTACTGAACTGAAGTTGGCGAAAACCATAGAGCAGAATGCTAAAAAATTTATTCAAAATAACAATTGGTGAAGGTCAGGACCACTTCACACTCGCGACAGTTCGTTGTGATAACTCACAACGGGCCTTGCCATCGTAAAAAGTCGTTTGTGATGTATTATTTTCATCCTAACCTAATATGGTAATCCATTAAAAGAAACTGGAAACTGATGATCTTCAATGGATAATTTCCTAAATTTCGTAAAACTTGATTTCTCATCAATAGTGTGCAAGCTATCACGTTGACTATTTCTGTACGTCTGATGTTGCAATCACTTCATTCCAATGACCTAAACTATTGCTGTACGCTACCAAATATTTTGCAGTCAAACGAGGATATTTTTTTTAGGAAAAATCAGATAAAATTCTAGCCAGGTCTTTGTTTTGCATACTCCATTTAAATAATTATTTCTATAACTTATCACTTTAATGTCGTGACCAGGTGTGATGTAGAGGTTTTGCACAGAAGTATGGAAACACTTCGTGAAATGAATGTTTGAAAAAAAATGTTTAATTCTAGTGGGATGTGTTGATGGCGCTGGTGTTTTCGCCTACTTATTCCACTTACACAACGTCGTAAATTCGCTGCACAGGTCAGTCGTTGTCGAGGTACTGTTTTGTGAAGTTGTAATTGCATCATGTCAGAGCTAACAGACTGCGAACATGGGAAAATTATCGGAATGCATGTAGTGGGTGCTTCCGTAAGAAGGTAGCCGATGTGCTTAATGTTTCTAGAAATACTGTGTCGAAAATTTATCTCCCATATCTGAAATGGGATGAAAATGTGATTTGAGTGATCGTTGCAGACGATCATTTAAGAGGATTGTGACAAAAAATAAAAACATGCCTGTAGAGGTTACCGTTGAAATTAATGTCGTGCTTGCAAACTTTGTGAGCACTAGAACAATATGAAGGGAGTTCTTCTATAAGCAGAATATTTATAGTTGAACTGCAATTCAAAAACCATTCATCGGTCAATTCAATGGCCGTAACGGGAAAAAGTGGTTTTAAAATCATAAGGCCTTGACTGTGCAGCTGTGGAAGACAGTAATTTGGTCGGATGAGTTTTCCTTCACATTAATTTCTACTTCTGGCAGAGTTTACGTCCGGCGAATGCTATCCCAAACCTGTAATACAGACTGCTTGTTGCCCAGAGTGAAACATGGCACGAGTTTCCTGATACTTTGGGAAGCCATGTCCCAGTTTTCTCTGAGCGCCATGATGACTTTGCACGGACACATAACTGCAAAAAATTATGTGAACATTTTGGCTGATCAAATCCATCCCGTGGTACAAACTGTGTTCTCCAATGGTGATGGTGTTTTTCTAGACGACAAAGCTACTGTTCACTCAACTTGTATCGTCCAGGACCAGTTTTCTGATCCCGAAGATGACTTTTCACATTTCCATTGATCGCTACAGTCACCAGACCCCAATATTAATGAACCTTTGTGGTCTACATTGAAGAGGAAAGTACGTGCTCACTATTCACTGTCATCATAGTTATCTGAAATTACCCCTGTTTTACAGAAAGAATGGTACAACATTCCCTTGGCATGCATAGAATAACTGCATTCATCCATTATGAGAATACTGTAAGCTGTTTTGAATGCCAACGGTTTTCCTACATCGTATTAAGCAAGGAAACATTTTTTTTAGTATTTTCACATATTTGTCTAACTGCTGTGTATTAAAATGTAAAGAAGTATCATTTTGTAGACATAAATTTTTGAGCTAACTTGAAGGGCTCTCTAAACCAAATTTTATAGGCATATGTTGGAAACACTTCCCTTCTCGATCATGACTTTCCGACGTTGTGTCGGTGTCCAACGTTGGTGTGAGCTTCCTCCCCTTTGTGAGCTTCAGACGCTCTGACCATAAGAACGTACCATTCCAGTCCAACCATGAACTTCAAACCGTACATACGAGATTCTGAGCACGTATGAGACTCTGAGAACTCACACGACTCTGAGCGCGCTCGAGACTAAACATGCATGCATTTCTGAAAACGTATGCGACTCTGATCACGCATGAGACTGTGAGCACGCACGAGACTAGGTGTTTCTTACTTTCTACAGAACTGAAGGGTTATTGCAAGCTAATTTTCTTCGCGTTACTTTTTCACAAAGAAAGTTAAATTTATATGTTGAAATGATACAGTGAAAATTTCATCCAATGTTGAGCATTTTACTGTCTTAGCTGAATAAACATAGATACAGAGAAACTATACTTAGAAAATGTAATTTGTCGGTTGTTTAGAGAGACTAGCAACTTTTTTCCTATTATAACCTCAAAATGTATCATATACACATAGAATGTTTTCATTTGTTCTAGCCGAACTTGAACGATTTGAAATTAATCACCATTCATCAGTGCCTTTAGCTCAAAATAACATAAAAATGTTTGAAGCTTGCCCTTGATTGGTGTATTCGAGTGCGAGTTTGATAACTCGGTTAAAGAAGGTATTAATGTTTCTTATTGAAGTAAAAATAATTTTTTTCTTCCCAGATGAGAGGAAGTTAGTAACTGTAGCTTTATGCGCAGTGCTGGTCTTAGCCGTCATAGGTACCGTAGTCTCATTTGAAGTAAATGTTTTCGATTTCCTACTAGAAAATATAGTAATACTGAAACCCTTCCTTTGATGAGAGAAAGAACAAAATGCAAAGAATCTGTGTCTAATGAGTCTCTTCGTGTACGCGTGCATTACGGATGTAGTTACTTAAGTCTTGTGTTGTCTACGCATACAATGTCCACTAGGTTTAAGAAGACTGTCGTTTTCACTGCATGATAGAACTGTGAAAAACAACAGAACAGACAACTCGGACATCGTAAATATTTGTTCAAGTGAAAGTAACACAACTTGCCGGCATTGTGAGAACAAGAGAATTGTACTTTTTGAAAATGAAAAAAACCCAAAGTGCTTGTCTGAAAGATACACCCTTCCACTGAGAAGTATTTTCCCACCACCAAAACATTTTGGGAACAGAAAGGAAAACTTCTACAAAATAAATACACCCTTGGTTTTTCGACAAAACCGAAGAAGGAAATTTCCGGCATTTTTTTTACTCATGGCGACACTTCACCGAGGTCTGAAGACAACTCAGACGGGCCAGTAGCCGATAGTTCCATTTCAGGAATTAAGTGCACCCCCGCCAAAAACGGTAAATTTCTTCCTGCTGATCATGTGAAGTGCATAACTAATCAGGAGGAACTTCGCTATTTTAGACTAGATTTAGAAGAGACTAATCACTTTGCCACAGTTTATGAGCTTTACAACGAATGTGAGGAATTGCGTGATGCTAATTTATCTGCCTAATTTCTCAAGAGGATCAAATTAGGATCATTCTTTTTAAATGTTCCAATATCGATTAGGACTACTGTGTGTAAACATATGGGTTAGAAGACATGTTTTTAGGACTAAAAACTATGGTTTAACATTAGCATTATGCACAAAATTTATTGAATTTTTGAACCCAGCATTTGCTTCCGGAATGCATTTTTAGATGTATAAGATATTTGTGTGTAAAAGGGATTTAGTCCCAGTTAGCGCTAAATTTTTTCACGGAATATGTGCCGAGGCCAAGTACTGTTTTACCTTCTATGAATTTTATTTGGTGAATCCGTAGTCAGCTGGGACCCAAGTACTTCGAAAAACTAAGCCTTACCGTCGTCTAGGATGTTGTGACAATTTAATTTAACACGTTGAGTGCGATTGTCTAGCCGGTGCAAATCTTTACTTTGTACACACAGTCACTAGAAAGCTTTGAAAAAATTACAGAACCTAACCTGAGCGACCCACCGGTGGGTCGTATCGCACTTAACGTGTTAAACGTATTCGTACATCACATTTACGCTTACATATCTGTATTTAACTTGGACGAAAATGCATTACAAGCCAGGATACGCACCAGACAAAAAATTTCGAGGAAAGAGCGTTAAATGCATTCTAAAACTGAGTGTAAATTTTACTTTAGCATGGTGAAGTAATGAGATTTAATTAAATTGACAAAGCCTCAAGTTTTTACCATGATAGTTTTATTAATTTAAATGATAAAGTACTAGTTTTACGAATACATCCATCTGGATAATTCAAATGCGTTTTCCTATAGTTATATGATTATTGTTACGTGTGTTTTTATTTTTAACACGTACATGTTACGTACTGCTGGTGGAACATATTAATGTTTGCATTTCTATACAGTAGTTAAATCATTTTGATAGGGTAATAATTGTCCTGCTGTTTAATTTAGTCATTTATAACTTCCGGTATTTGTCCTTGACAATCGCGAAGTGAAGCGAAGTAGGTAGAAAAAATTTCAAACGTTTATTAAACTCCTAGTACTGAAATTAGGAGTATGCCTTTGATAATCTAGTTATCAACTGTAGAACAAACAACCATTCCACCAAACAACATATGTAGATGCTAGGTCATAATTTTTCAGCCAAACCAAAAAGTCCTTGAAATAAGAAACATAATTTCCTAACACCGTCTATTATTTTGTACCTAATAATTTTCACAGACTTCATTGTGCAAGAATTCTATGTATAAAACTGAACTAGCATATACTTTGCGAAAAATTGATTTGGGGAACTAACAAACAATACTGAGAGCAATCAAGCAGCAATAAAGCTTTAGCACTCCAATCACTTTTCAACAACAGTATTGCTTCTCAAATCTGAGTTCTGTCCCGCGTACTGCCCTAGCAATATTCAATTTGAAGCCGTAACTGCTTCTATACCTTCCATTTTGAGCACCCAGGCCCACTGGCTGCTCACCGCCGACATTGGGGGGAAGGAAATCTTCAGGCCATTTGACTCATCTTGAAACTGCGGGAGCAAATTCAATAACCATTCAGATTAACTGTTGGGTACATGTTTTTTCAGTCTAAGAGCCTCAAAAAATGGGATTAACCCTTATTCGGCAACTAAAGACGTTTAAATATTGAAGTGTGCTGGGCAGGCGGCACTGAATATTTACTATGACAAGTTTTTACTGTTATGACTTGAAAGCTTTCACTATATTGAGATGTGAACAAGAGCAAAAATTTGCCGGATCAATGCCTAAATCTTGAATTCAATAGATCTAACTCATAAAATATTCATACGTTGAATTTAAGCCAATAAAATTCCATAATTTCAAAAGTAACCAATTTGCTGCGTGACTTATTCTGTACATTAAGCCTCAGCAAGTTAGCTGCATCAGAGTTCTTATGGTTCTCACATTTGGATGTCGAACGAGAGGAGTTATCTTTTCTTAAGTCATATTGTAGCTCTGTGCAATGGAAATTTATTCAAAAAATGTCCATTTCTAGATCAGTTCTCCTACGAACGAGACCCTAAAATAACACCAATTGTAATACCCCGTATGAAAACTAAAACACCTTAGTTATAGTTTGTCTTGTTCGTAAGCTTCAAGATTTGAAGCATACATATATGTATTTTAAGTAATTTGTTGGGAATCTACAGCTATCAATCAAGAACCAATGCTAATATAAATAGACTTAAAATGCAGTTTTGTTTAAGTTTGAATACATCTTGTTCCGATAGGAAAAACTGTCGAATAGGTAAGGGTATGAAAATCTTTCGACTCGAAAGAATTTTGTATCCCCTTGTATTACTCTGTGAGTAGCGTTTAGTCGTTGGTTTTTCTTTTCTGGATTCAATTCTGAAGTTTTTTTAGGGGCTATTTGTTCAGAGAATATTTTTTAAGGGATGTTTGATTTTGCAGTCAATTGCTACAAAAATTTTAAAATTATTCTCCGAACTTCTGTCTCAGAAGTTGCATTGATGCTCCACTACATTACCGCAGTACAGCAAAGGTTTACCAAACTGTGATATTACAGTTATCTGGGTATTTTCTCAAAACGTTTTACGAACGTTAGCCAAGCGCTTGGACAGTAAAACTTGTTTTTATACCAGGGACAGATTTAACTTGAGTTTTTTTCGTTGGGATCATTTTTGTTTAATTTTTTTCTACAAAGTTGTAAACCTGCACCCATTTTAGGTATGTATGAATTTTTTAATACTTCCCCTTTCTTTTCTTCTCAGAAAATCCACATTTCCATCTCATGTTATCTATTTTCACTCAGTTTTTTCTCTTACTCGTTTCTTTCTCATTCAGAATAATACGAATATCTCACTCGTCCCTTTCTGACTCGGACTGATATCGCAAAAACTTGGTAACAACGCAAAATCCACAAAACTCTGACGTCTCTTGTATTAACTGAACCAATAATTTAATGTGTTTCGAACCTTGAATTGTCGATTGATTCCTTTCGTCATAAAAGACGACCTCACCGGCACGACACGAATGAAGCGATGCTATAACTGTGAAAAATCGACCGGTCATCTGATCCAACAGTTACTGTCTTCAGACACTCTACAATCAAGTCACCCAACCCAAATAATTTTTCACCCTTCACACTTTTTTAGAGAGATCTCATCTCACATTCCTAATTGTTCCAACCATATCGTTGATACCAAGCCCAAATCATCCTGTTGAAAACTATGGCAGAACAGTTCAAAATGGTCATGTCACGTTTTTGCACGGCTTCACTTTCTAACGGACAAATTTCCTTTGCGTCCTTCTCATACAGTACATCCTCAGTCTGAATTTCTTACTTATTTTCTGCAGCCCATTTAATACATATTCTTATTTCAATGATACTCATTACTTTTAAATTTGATCTACTATAATAGTTGAACGGTATGCATCATACGTTCAAAAGTAATTTTCTTTCGTCTTTCACCTGCAATTCCTGCTGAGTGCTGTCGCTAATCATGGTGATGGATGAGGTGCTAGTACTCCTCACAGACCCGAGGGTGACGAGGTCGTTTTCAGGCCAGTTCAACACAATGCCGTAAACCGTCTCCCCCGAGCTCGTGAACCTGTATGATAAAAAATAAATCTGCTTGCATTGTAATTAATAATCTGCAATTTTAAAATTAACTGCCTGTTTAATTTTTAAACTATGCAGTGCAAAAACCATTGTGCCTGACAAATGAGTTTGAAGAACTTCTAACCAAAGTGTGTGGTGGTGGTCAGACTATTATGCGTCCAGTTAACGTCGGTGCAGTACATAAGTAGTAGTATTAGGGCAGGTTCATTAACCCTTTAGCGACTAAAAGGACAATCCGGTCGTCTTTCACGGTCTTTGGGAGAATTGTTCTAATAATTAAACAGTGAGTAATATGAGGTTGCTACTAGGTTTGAACGCGGTGGCATGTTACAACTTCGTTCTTTCGGTTGCCTGGTTCTCAGCATGCTTCATTGCATCAGTGTACAGACGGTCTTTGTGAGCTTAGACGTAGAAACTATAAAAACAAATTGGTCGCTAAAGGGTTAAGTCAATGGTTCGCGTATACTTTTCATATCTCAAGTTCTTGACTTATGTTACATACATTGATAGAAGATAATTTCTGAGAAGTTTTTTATCGATAAAATAAGACACTTTGATGCAGGATTGAAATTATTTGAGGCTGAGCGTCATGAAGTTTCTCCATATTCTAGAAATCGATCTCACCGAATAAATCCTCATATGATATTAACCCATTAATGCCTAGTGCTTAGTTAAATTAACAATCAAAATACTTGTTTAAGTGAAAGATAACTTATTCACTTTGATTGGAGAGGGCTGTAAAATGTCAAAATTTCTCAAATATACATGTAAACATATTTCGAAACCAATATATGGAAAAAACAGTTGGTGAATCTCGTTAAAGACAGTGTGTTTCGACGTAATGGCGGTGAGAGTAAGCTTACAGAGAACTGGGTGAGAAAAAACATCTATTATGGCGAAATGAAAATGCTCAGAAATATAATTATTATTCATGTATGTCGGTAACCCTTACGACACTGCCACGAACAGTTATTCGAGAAAGGTGTTCAAACTATGAGAAATAAGAGAGAATATCAATCTTACAAGAAATAAGAGAGAATATCAATCTTACGAAAAATACCAATCACGCTGAGTTTACGTGAATGTTATATCTATCGACCGAATAATCGAAATGAATAAAAGCGTCTTGTACTAAAATTTTGAACGAAATATTTTTACAACAAACAAGCAGGCTGAGGCATCGATAACAAATTTGGAAAAGAAGCTGCCCTCGTAGGCCTGCCTACCAGCGAGGCAACTGCACACATCCGACCGCCTGGCTTGACCTCAGAGGCCCAGCCGGCCAGCATCTACCTCAACCTATACCACCACTGCTATACAACCACCATCACAGCTCAATCTACCAGTACTACTGTTATCATCTATTGCTACTGACATAATCTACTGTCTACTGATATCATCTATTACTACTGTCAACTGTCTGCTACCACTGCTCCTGTCTTTGACTGCCATTGTCTACTGCCGCTGTCTGCCGCTGCCTACTGCCATCTACTACCGCTGTCCACTATTGTCTACCACTACCATCACTGCACCATTTGCAGCTGCCATCTATTTTATTTCTGTGTTTGTTAATCCCTATATCAGAATTAAAACTGTGAAGTGAACGTTGGTACAGTGCGAATAGCAATAGAATCCTTTTTGATGAACGAAAACTATTTTTGATGTCCTTCTGTGTGTTGAGTTTTGTGGAATCTTCATAAGCGTTGCTTCTGGTGAATAAGGACAAAGTAGCCTTCCACGCATGCGAGAAAAATATATTTCGAATTCAATCCTTAAAATAATTACAAATGAATCTTTTTAATTCAATCCTTTAGATAAGACTTGTTTCAAAAGAGTAATAATAAAAAATAATAATCTTGATTGAAGAAACAGATTTTAATATATATCATTTTTAATTTCAATATCTAATCATTTTGCAACTAAACACTAATTTTATGCTCACCTGACTCGACACTAATGGGGAATTTTTTAACAAGACTCTAATGTTAGGCTCTTGCGCCAAGATACTGATTTTGTGATTTTGAAGCTAGACAATAATCCTGCAATTTGGTGACTGGTCACAAATTTTCTTGTTAGACAAAAACTTTGTGACTAAACAATAGTTTTGCAATTTGGTGACAAGTTGCTGATGGTGATTTGGTAGCTGTGATCGGTTGTGATTTTGTAGTTGTGATCTTGTGACTGAACACTAATTTTGTAACTTTGTGGCTAGACACTAGTTTTGTGGCTGGTCATTAATCTTCTGACTTCGTGACTGGTCACTGACTTTGTGATCTAGCGACTAGAAACTAATTTTATAATTTTTTAACAAAGCGGTACACTTGGGATTTGACGAGTAGCCACTAATTTTGTGATTTTGAGACAAGACACTAATTTCGTAATTTTGACTAGACACTGTACGTCCCACCAACTTTGTAAATAAATACTGAACAGCTAGAGGTGTACAGCTTGACATGGAACAAAGCATGGAGCCAAACTAAAATGCAGAAAAAGCTTTGCAAGCAAAAACAAAATACTGCAAAGAATGTAAGGCAACGTAGAGGTTGCAGTTCTTCAACATGAAAGGTTGCAAGATGGAAAAGATGTCGCGTCTGCTTTTCTAATTATGAATTATTAGCGCTCATTGAAAATCAATCTCGTAAAATCAAGAAGTAAGCCATCAAACCGAACTGCTGTTAGATCGTTTAGAAACAATTGAAAAACAAAATCACGAACACGAATTAAAATTTCAGTCTTCGGAAACTCACCATGGCCAGCAATTACGAATTCATTGCTAGCCCCAGCGTATTGAACCTACTGATAACCCTTCAAACCTTCATCTGGACGCCAATAACCGTTTTAACGCATTGAAAGACGAATTGAAGAACAATAGGATCTCAACAGAAGAAAAAACAATACAAACATCTTACAAAGAAACTGGGTGGGCCGAAAAAACTGAACAAATCCTAGATCTAAATTCTGCCCTAGGTACCTCATAAACTCATTGTTAGCTAAATTTTCCAAAGTCAGCTAAATTTTCGGGTAATAAAAATATCGGTCTAATCTTTAATTTTATGCAATATAACCCTCATCCGTAGCGATGATGGCATCGAGACGGTGCTTGAAGGTTTTGCAGGTCTTCACGATGTAGTCAGTGTTCATGGTCATCCACTCACGGTCAACGAGGCTTTAAGGGCGTGATGTTTGTGTGGCGAATGCGGCAGGATTTGGCTTCAATGTTTCTTACCGGGTCGACTGTCCAAGGCTTCTCATCTAAAAAGATGATCATCCGACAAATTGGAACAGACTTGATATCCTTTGTGAGCCTCTGGTAACATTCAAAATGATTGGTGAGGATAGCTGACGTGAGCAGCGGCCTCTCAACAATGAATAGAATAGAATAGAATAGAATAGAATAGAATAAGGCAATAGGAACGAGCCGTTTGCCCATTCTTGGTTCAATACCGAAGTCCCATGCCGTCTAAAGTAAATCCATCAGTCATGCACGTACACCTTAACCACGTAAGTCAATTTAGTCGTATGCACACATATCACTCACGCACAGGCGTTTATGTCACGAGCATTTATCTCAATCATACATTAACCTTAAGGAGTTAGGGACAGAGTTATTAGGATGTAGTACTGGGGGGGTTCGTAATCCAAAATTTATCGAGACGATTTTTGAATGTGTTCACAGTGCCAGCAGAAACTATGTTTTCTGGCAGCTGGTTCCAAGTTGCGGCAATTTTAACGGGAAAAAAGTTCATAGCTTGCCTCCCAAGGGACTTGCCTCCCAGCTTTGCGACTGTTCGTTGAACTGTGGCCGCTCCGACCCCGAGCCTCCTGGCGTGTTGGTACATGGATGTCAAAAGACTGCTTTGAATGGCATCTCGCAATCTGTCTTGATCCACAACAATCTTTCAACCGCTGCTAGCACGTCTGATCGCGTAGACGGTACAGGATACCCTGACCAGATTTGCAACCTCACTTTGATTTCCGCATGAGAAAGTGCAGGCACCTCCACTCGTTTATCTAGCTAGGAAACCATTTTACAATAAGTAACAATAACAAAACTTTATCTTCAAGTTCAAATTAACAGGCTTTCGGATGATATGAGGCAAGGCAGGATAGGAGTTGCCAAACATTCAAGATTTTAATTAAAGGTGTGTTCTGTTTTTTTGTGGCTCACCCGGTAAACCCCATCAAACTCAATCTCATCCTCAACCTGGTAAAATCCTTGAACCTTTTCAAAACTTTAACAAAAATACTAACAAAAAATGCAAAATTTTCATGTGACTACTCGTACTACGAATGAAAAAACAAAATCAAAAAGAAATCTCACGTATTTCACATTGGAGATGTCATCATCCAAAAATAGAAAACTAAGTTCAAGCAGGGATTAGAAGAGCGTAAGATACTCTGATACCCTAAAATAAGAATTACTGAACCAGTCCACTTACTAGAAGAACGATACACAAAGGAGGACGTAGTTATAGTCCTTTGTGAAACACATGAATTAGAAAATGAGCCCCAAGATGCAATACTCCTACAATTTGAAGCGGTAATCCATAAAGTCAAAAATATATCCACGAAGGCTATCCTCACCAGCATTTTTCTGCAAATAAAGAACACGAATCTAAATTTCCAGACTCTCCTAATTAATAAACAGGTAAAAAAATGTGTTCAGGAAAAGGCGTCGTGTACCTAGAGCTAACGTCTCGTTACATTGGACACCATGATCTTTTCAAGAAAGATGGCATCCATCTTAGTAAAGGTGGGTAAACTAGACTGGGGAGCTTACTGATCATCGCCACGCTTGAAAAACCCGCTACGGTGAAAGAAAGCAAAAGTGTCGGAATACAAAATTTGGCAGGAATATTGAAAGTACATTCAGAGCACCAACAAGGTAATACATAAAAAATCCAGACGTCTGTAATCTTTACTACATGGAATTAGACGTTCATCGACGACACAGGAAAGTAATAAAACGTTCGATAATAACACATTTTTGTGTATGTAATCTGCAATCACATGACACATCCAACCCTACACTTAAACAGGAAAAGAAAACGAACAGCGCAGCTGACGCAAGCAAGCCAAAAAACAAGCAGCTCCCCCTACATGACGGCATCCCGTAACCTCACCTCTGCAGCAGGCATTTCTGGCGCTGGAACAAACACTTGTAAGACCACAGAACAATGGGCAGCCTGAACATTTCGATAGGGAGAGATTGAGTAAAACCGTACTATTTCACACTAAATGAATGCAACGTATATGAACCCATCTCTGGATGAAACATAGACTTCAGAGATCAATAGCAAGCAAGGATATAAAAAACCAACCACCCAAAGCGCACTATCAACAAAACAAATGCAGCACAGGGGAGCATACTGAAGTTGACAACCCCGACCATAATTTAGAACAACTCAAGATACGGGTTGGCAGCGTCCAAAATCTCTTCCAAAAAATGTAGAAAATACAAGCCATTGTATCAACGTTGTTGTACGACATCATACCTGTCAGCAAAACATGGTTAGATATAAATAGAAGACATCTTCCTGAGGACCTCTCATTGAAAAGACACGCTTTGCATAATGTCGGCAAACCATCGTGCAGCAACAGAGGTGGTGGTTTCCTTATCTACATCAAAGAAAACCTGCAACCACAAATCAGAGCTAAACGAAAAGCAGAAAAAACGGATACACTACATCTTACTATCCAACCGCATCCAAGACAAACCATCAAAATTGTACTCGTGTACAGGAACCCAACCTGAACAGCAATTGACGATGACGAATTCTATAATTACTTTGATAATATCTTTAGTGTACCTCACGAAACACTAATCATGGGAGACTTCAATCTGCCCTACATAAACTGAACTACTCGTCAAAGTTAAGAACCCGGTTCTAAGCTTATTGATCTAATAAATACAAATTTCCTACAGCAACATGTCAACGAACCAACTACACGAAACAATATTTTGACCTCGTCATCACTACCTTTGACCTCAGAATAGATAGGATTGAAAGTTACGGACAAGATTGTTGATCACAATATGATAGACTTTGAGCTCAAAGTACACAATCCTAACGTAAGGACTCAAGAAATCACGTCCACGACTACAAACGTGCAAACTTTGAACTAATGAAAGAAGAACTTGGCAGCATTAACTACGAAGTACTGATGAGGAACAAAAACGCAGAGGAATGCTTCATGATAGAATAAAATAGAATAGAATAAGGCAATAGGAACGAGCCGTTTGGACAATTCTTGGGTTGATACCCAAGTCCCATGCCGTCTAAAGTATATCCATCAGTCATGAACGTACACCTTAACCATGTAAGTCAATTCAGTCATGTACACGCATTTCACTCACGCACAGGCATTTCTGTCACGGGCATTTATCTCAATCCTACTCTAACCCTAAAGAGTTAGGGACATAGATTTACTACGCTGTGATACTGACGGAGGGCTTGTAATCCAAAATTTGTCGAGACGATTTTTGAATGTGTTCACATTGCCAGAAGAAACTATGTTTTCTGGCAGCTGGTTCCAAGTTGCGGTAATTTTAACGGGCAAAAAGTTCATAGCTTGAGATGTCTTGAAGTTTCTCAGTAATAGTTTTTGGCCGTTATTTCTGGTTCTTACGTTACACTCTCTTTCAAAAAGCCCTTCCAGGGTAACATTGTTAAGACCGTTGAGATACTTAAAGGTCTCAATAAGTAGTCCTCGCAGTCTTCTTTGTTGTAGGACATAACTTCAAAGCGTTGAAGACGTCTTTCGTAACTGAGATTGCAGTGTTCTGGAATCACCTTCGTTGCTTTCCGCTGAATTTTTTTCCATTTTATTAATATCTCTGTAGGATATGAGACCCGAGTTGCACTGCATATTCTAAATGAGGCCGGACTAGCACTTTATAGGGTAGTAATATTATGTTCTTTGACTTGTGTGCAAAGTTTTGTGCAATGAAACCAAGAATCCTGCTCGCATTTTTGACGCTTTTTTCCCCTTCTTTATCATGTTTGAGATTTTCATTGAGAATGATACTCAAAGATATAGTTGCAACTGCCACAAAACACCCTATCCCAACAAACCGAATGAGGCCAACCAATAACCCTCCTTGGTTTTCACAAGAAATTTGATGCCCTCTAAATGCCAGATAATAGTCATACAGAAAACTTAAACGATACCAAACAGAACCGTATCGTCATGACTATATCCGCATCTGTAAGGCCCTTAAGTGAACGATAAAATATACGAAACGAAATAAACAAATTGCAGTCGCAGCACAAGGTAAGACTAACCCAAAAAGCTTCTACAAATATGTAAACAACAGACGATTCAAAAGAGACACTATTGAACCACTGATCGATTCCGAGGGCTTAGCTTGAACATACATCAAAACCAATGTCAGAATTCTTAATACATACTTTACTTCTGTGTTCACTCGAGAAGACTATTAAAATCCACGAACCTCATATTTAAATCCTCAGGAAACCGTGACAGATGACGTATATATAGTATAAGAGGTAGAAAAACTGCTCAGCATTCAGAGATACACAAAGCCAGAACACTCAAAGTAACAGCCGAAGTAATAAGCAAACCCTTAACAAATATCTTCATTCGATCGTTCAAAACTGGAATATTCCCGGATCATTGGAAACAGGCAAATGTCACTCCTATTTTCAAAAAGCGAACAAACAGCCACCTAATAACTATTGTCCAATCAATCTAACATCCGTCACTCTTAAAACAATAGAAAAACTACTCAAAGTCCGTATAACAAAGCACCTTAATACCCAAATCTTATTACTTACAACAAGTATGGATTCAGGCAAGAAAGTAGCTGCGTCACAGATCTCTCCGACCTCTTAGGAAAAGTCAACCGCATGTAAGGCCGTACAAATGCCCTAAACCTTATACATATATCTAGGCTTTCAAAAAGCCTTCGACAGAGTTCCCCACAAAAGACTCATGGCCATAGTGGAAGCGCGTAGAATACCGAACAATTACTCCCGATGGATAAGAAACTGGTTCACTGAACGCACTCAGGGAGTGATGATTCACGATCAAGCCAGTGATTCGACGCTTGTAATATCAGGAGTCCCTCAAGGGAGCGTTTTAGGGCCACTTCTCTTCATCATCAACATCATCAACTTTGATGTCGAAATCATAAGTAAAATGAACAAATTTGTCGATGACGCGAAACTCTGTCACGAAGTATTCGCTGAAAAAACAAAACAAACAAACAACTTTATTTCCAATCAAGTACACAGTACATAGACATTAGTACATTGGTTTTCCAAATTCTTAAGGTTAACATTCTAAGAGTAAGGGTGATGGTGAGCTCCATGCGACGATCCTGGGATGTGTCCATGGGCGGGGAGTTGCCGGCTTACCGATAAGTGCAAGCTCACGGCGCAAAACGAGAAACAGCTCGTATTCATGGCCGGGTTTCGAACCCGCGGTCTTTCTGCCCGAAGCAGAGACCTGATACCTAACACAGGCCGCAGACCACTCGACCACAGTGGCTGAGAGTAGCTATCCAGTCTGACCTCAACCATCTTCCACAATGGACCGAAACCCGGCAAATAAGCTTCAACATTGATATATGTTCAGTATTGCACATTAGCGCAAATAACTGGCATTTCCAACACACTATGAATGATATACCCATTGAAGCAGTCCAGCAACAAAGAGATTTAGGTGTCATTGTCAGTAAAAATCTCAAACATGACAAACAAGTGAAAAAGGCGTAATAAATACCAGCAGGATTCATGGTTTCATTGAATGAAATTTTGAATACAAGTCAAAGAACATAAAATTACCGCTCTATAAAGCGCCAGTCTAGACACATTTGGAATATGCAATGCAACTCTGGTTTCTTACTCTACGAAGAGGTATTAATAAAATGGAAAAAATTCAGCGTAAGAAGACAAAAATTATTCTAGAACTCTCCGAACTCAGCTACGAAAAAGTTTTGACAGCTTGAACTTATCTCCCTAGAACAAAGAAGACTGCGATCACAATTAGTTGAGACCTATAAGTATCTCAACAGGCTTAACGATGTTACCCTGAAAGGGCTTTTTGAAAGAGACGGTAATGTGCGAACCAGAAACAACGCCCAAACACTAATAATGAGAAACTTCAAGACATCCCAAGCTATAAACTTCATTCCCGTTTAAATTATCACAACTTGGAACCAGCCACCTGAAAACATCGTTTGTGCAGCCACTGTGAACATATTCAAAAATAGTCTTAACAAATATTGGATAACGAACCCCCCAATATAACAATGTATTAATTCCATGTTGATAACTGTCAAGGCCAGCGTATAATTGTGATAAAGGCTAGTGGCTGAAATGCTTGTGCGTGAGTGAAATGCGTGTACGTGAGAGAATTGGCTTACGTGATTGGGGTGTGCGTGTATGATTGATACTTTTACTTTAGACGGCATGGGATTTGGGTATCAACCTAGGAATGGGCCAAACGGTTCGTTTCTATTGCCTTATTCCATTCTACTTTAAATGTTTGTTGAATGTGACCTCATTTTGTTTTTTCCCTTTCCATAACGATTTTGGCAAACAAAATATTGGCCAAAACACTACGTTGCTTACCTATATATATATATATATATATATATATATATATATATATATATATATATATATATATATATATATATATATATATATATATATATATATATATATATATATATATATATATATATACACATTTATATATAAGCTGTTGTTCCAGAGCCTAAAAAGTTTTCTTTCAGCTCCACTTATCGCTTTGTTTGTGCTGTACTTATGAGTAATTATAATTTTCTTTTATTCAGATTGAGCAACCATGAAGTCATGTCTTTGTTGGAAGGAATAAGTGCTGAAGATTTAGAATAAATGATTTTAGGACTTCCTGAAGATGGTGAAGTATCGGACGAACATTCTGAAGATTCTGATAATGATGAGCGAGATATAGATCATGTAGGAAGGTGAGTACAAGCAGCACCTTGTGTAGTTTGTTTTGAGAAATAAAGAGTTTTTAAAAGGAATATACAAGTACACCTAGAAGCAAATCAAGTAAGAATGAAAGGAAAATTCCGAAAATAATAAATTGGAAAACAAGATCAAAATTATTTACCAGATACACATTTTACCGGTGATAAAAAATGAACAGAATGTGATCAACTCTCAGACTAGTTTGACCTATTTTCTGATGAAAAATTACGCCAATTTATACTGGAAGAAACGAGCTGGTATGCATGTCAACATAATAATCCTCAGCGCATGGTAGAAAATGAACTATTTATTTTTATTGGTGGATTACTCTTCTAATCAACGTCTCCCACTCCGAATAAGAAGAGGTGTTGAATGAATAGTGATCATGTACCGTATATTCTTGTGGGTAATATACGTTGTGATTGTTCCATCATTATCCTGAAAAATATTCATTATGCAGACAACACAAATATAGACCAAAAAGACTGTAGCGCAAAATTGCAACCACCATTTGACCGTCTTCAACAAAATTTCACCTCTAATGTTTCTGTTCCAGAAAATACAGCAGTTGATGAAAGTATGATACCATACTAAGGACGTCATGACAGTAAACAGTTCATCAAAGGTAGGCGTATTCGTTTTCTATTTAAAATCTAGGCACTGTGTTCCAAGAGCGGCGATATGCATTCATTTAATTTCTAGATAGGAAAACAAGGAGAAAATTACCAGTAAACGGATGTCACTTTAGGTGTAGGAGGCAATGTTGAGTACCGAGTAGAAGATGTTGCAAATTGTTCTTTGACAAATAGGGTAGTGTGGGGGCAAGTCGGACATGGGGGCGACCCGTACAGTCGCGATTGACAAAAAACAAATGGCGGTATGATGACGTCACGCACGCTGAGGATGAAGAAGATCCATCCAAACAGTCCGCCATATTTGTTGACGGCGCTGCTCCGCCGCTGTTCGTGC
>VCRD01001121.1:30820-48913 GCA_006783055.1 Trinorchestia longiramus
AAAAAAATACTATCTTAACTAGGAAAGCCACTTGGGTGGATGCCATAGTTAACACAATATTTGAAGTTGATTTTGTACCCATTGCAGTTGCTCTGACATCGAAACCTGAATTTTGGCAAATATAATGCCACTAGTAGTACGACTTGCCCCCACATCACCCTACATCATATATACTTCTCTCATGAATGTTTTATCTGAAAAGGGCATTTTGTACAATAGAAACATCTCGAGAGAGCCGAACAATGAAGTGCTCTCTAATCTCAAAAAAAAGATATGAAATCTAAGCCTAGAGAGACGGCCGATGCTGCTACTGTGGACTGTATGTAAGTATGTGCAAAAATAGAAAGCATATAACTTTGCAACATCGTCCATGGCAACTAAGAAACGGTATCAACGATCGCAAAAAATATGCAGACATCCCACAGCCAGTAAATTTCAAGACGTGCAAAAGACATATGGGAAATATTGACGTGATGAATCAACGAATTTCAACATATCGTGTCAACGAATATACGACAGCGTAAATGGTGGTGGCCTATTTTTGGCTCCCTTATTGGAGTGATATTGAGCAATGCAAATGCTTTAATAGCTGAAAAATATTTTAAGATAACTTATTTGCAGTTTTTAGATGCAATTACAATCAAATATTTAAAAACACATGGAGCAAGAAGTCAGTAAGAATAATGATAAGAAGATAATGTCTCAAAGAAATAGTGACATGACAAGGTATGATTGTCACCACCATTTGATCGTATATGATAAAAATTCGAAGAAGCGGTTTGTTCAGTAAACAACAAATTCTTATCTGAGAAATGCTAAGTTGTCTAATATTCAAAATGTTTCAAACAGTGCCACTGTAATTAGTGAATTAAGATATAGGACTATATGTGTAGATATGCTTGGAACGCGAATGATAATTACATTATATTCGCGGTACACTAGGAAATTATTTAAATTTTGTGGGTGAATTCTGAATGGTTAAATTTTGTGGTTAGTTTTTTTAGCTGGTGGTGATAAACATTTTTTTATTACAATTAAATGAGTTTAAGGCTCGTCAAGAAAAGCGAGACAGATATACTAATTAACCCTATTGATTTATAATCGATGTTATTCCCCTCTGATATTTACAGCATTGTTGTGATCTTGTTATTATCACTCTCCAGTCCCAACCTTCAGACATCTCTTATCTCCGAGTAGACATTGAATATCTTTATGTTGCGTCTTACTCGGAGTGAGCGCCTGAGGGAGTAAGGGACCGTCGAGGAACCCAGTAGGAGAAAAGGCAATTGAAGGCAGGATGAGTTTAATACTTTGTATTTAGCATTTGAATATGATATAAGTTGTTGATTATTCTTTGCGCACGTCTTGACGTCGTAGTGTTGGCGTACTGACATCTTGCCGGTAGTACGCTGGGACGTATAGAGTTGGAGCGCGTGGCGAGTTGGTAACGTGCACTTCTTGTTAGTGCGTGGGTTGTTTAATCCCATCCTGTCCGCAAACAGGATTGCTGGTTTCTATTTCCTTTGCTCTGCTGTCGGCTGTGAGTTGAAGTATTCAGTTGACGAGAGTTCTTGGTGAAGATGTTGACTTTGGAAGCGCTTGGTGGAGAGTGTGTAACGCCGGTCGGTCGGTCGGTACCAATAGGAAAGATTTGAGAGAGAGTTTAGCACAGGGTGTACCTAAGTAAAGGGGTGAAACGGAAAGGGATACTAGGAGGGGAATAGAAATGAGCACTCTGCGCACATGTATTAAGTGGTGGGGGTCTGTCGTTGGGGTTTGTTCTTGTACGCGGTCTCTATAAAGAGTTGTTTTGTTACCCTAGAGGGGTATTGATGCTAGGTGCGGCGGTGTGGGGTGTCATGTGTATTTGGGTGTTGGAGAGGGGCCGAGTATTTTTGTTTTCGAGCTTGGGAAAGCTCTGTGTGGTATTTGTCTAGTTTCTTCTGGAAATGTGAGGTGTAGGTATAGTTGTAGGTGCATGTGTTCTATGTTGGTCCATATTCTTTTTGCGTGTTCGTGTAAGAGGGTGTTGATGGGCGCTATTTGGTTTGGCGGTGTAATTGAGCTGATGTGTTAAAGTCGTGTCATTCTGCGTTTGTGATGAATCGTGTTGCTTTGTTTTGTACGCTTTGTAGTTTTGAGATGGAGGATGGCGATAATGTGTGGAGTGGGATGGCTGGGTAGATGAGGTAGAGCTTTCTTTTTGTGTCCGGGTGCATGTGTTTGAAACGGTATAGGCGAAAGAGGTTGTTTTGTGTTATTGCTTTCCTCTGTGTGATGTGTGAGGTGCATCCCTGGCTGCTGAGGTGGAGACCTAAAACTTTGCCTGATTTATCGTACGGGAGGGGTGTGTCGTCTACGTGCGCTTCGTGTTTCTTGCGGCGGCTGATGGCTATAAGTTTGAATTTGTTTACGTTTGATTGAATTTTCCATTTCCTTTCAAATGCATTGATCTGGGCTATTGCCCTTGATGTCAAACGTGCGGCCATGTTGTGGGAGTTGGGGCTGAATGTGATTTGCGTTATGTCGTCGGCAAATGCAATATAGTCGGTGTTTGGTATGGGTGGGGGAGGTCGTGTGTGTAAAAATTGTATAGTGCTGGGGAGATAACTGCCCCTTGTGGTACCCCTGATTTTATAGGGAAAGGTTGTCCTGTGTGGTTTGCGATTCTGATTGCAGCGATGCGGTCTGAAAGGAAGTTTGTTAGAGTTTTTGTGAACAGTGGATCAAGATTAAGTTGCGATAATTTATATTTTAGGCCTGTGTGCCAGACCTTATCGAATGCTTTGGATACATCTCGTAGGGTGACGTCTATCATGTGCCGTTAGTTTAAGTGGATGTGCAGTGTCTCATGTAGGGTGGCAAGAGCAGTGTGTGTTTCTCTTCCGCGTCAGAAGCTGTGTTGTCTTTTGTTGTATATGTTGTGTATAGTGAGATGGTCTGTGAGTCTGTAGGTGAGGATTTTGTCTAGGAGTTTTCTGTGGATGTCGAGTAGTGATATTGGGCGGTAGTTTTTTATTTCGTGCTGTGAGGTGGACGGTTTAGGAAGGAAAATCATGATGGCGTGTTTTAATTTGATGTGTAACGCCGAGCACTGCAGCCCCATTATATAGGGCAGTTGGCTGGGCACTGCTGCCTGAGCGTGACCGCTCATTGACTAATGACAGTTAGCCTCGCTCGGGATTAACTTCTTCTGTCCCAACAGCTAGCCTCGTCATGAGGCTTGCTTGTAGTAGAGCCATGCAATTCACTACAGTATAGTGTTGGTCCAGTCCATATAACTTATTTAAATAAGCAATGCATATCTCGGAAAAATATCAATCAAATTTAAAATATATCTTAACTCGTAACTATTCAATACTATGATAGAAAATACTGTAAGTTTCAGAAAAACTGAACAACTTTCAAAAATCCTGCCCAATGGGTTAAAGCTGTGATCAAAATCAAAAATTCCCCGTGCTATACAATCATATATTACAGTGTGTCTACAAATTGAGAGTTTGTTTAGTGAGCGTAAGTTAGTAAATGTATTAATAATTGCAGAATAAATGAACAAATGAAGATATAGATGAGAGCCTAAAATAATTGACTCAACAAAATATAATATAATTACATTTGAGGTCTGTAAATTTTGTCTGTGTTTACCTGAACCCTTTGGATACATGAAATAACGTAAAAACACTCCATAATAGGAATCTCTAACTGTTATCTCTCTTCAATTTGGTTATTTTTTGCCTTATCTTAACAAATGGTCTTTCAATTGCAGAAACCTAAGAGCGAAATTGACGTGTTGAATCTTGACCTGTAAGCGAAAATGTCTGCCCTAAGTGTCTTTGTTTGTGAATGATTTACATAAAAATCGTTTGCACCAGTTTGCACTCGATAGCGAATTCCGGTGAGTTCATGTCTAGGTATGAAAAATAACATGTGTTCTTATTCTAAACACTGCTGAACTTCCATTTGCATCACATTTGATTCATATACAGTATCTGAGTTGGTACTCTGCCATGAGAGTATATGGAGTGGACTTGGAAGTTTTTGTGATCCGTCGTAACAATTGTTTCGTCTAATATTCTCATATAAACTTCTACATCAGTGGTCTCCTTGATGAAAACAAGGGTAGATCCATACAAAGAAATTGGAGTCAACATCATGATTCCAGCTATAGTGTGATGGTAGACACAAGTTTAGGTACCTCATGACAGGTCTCCAAAAACATACATAGACATTTAGCATCTCTTCACCGTTTGCATTCTGGTTCTTGGTTACGTTTTCTAATGTGTAGATTTTCCTGTTAGATCAGCTGGAGGCTCTCAAGGCTATACGTTTATTGCCTATCAATGTTTCCCTCCCCCATGCTTTAAATTTTTTTATAATAATTTGAAACTAAATGCACTGCTTGCTACTTATATGTAGGTATCCATAAATTCAGTTCAAAACTTAGCGCATTGAAATGTTAGAAATATTCATTAATTAACTGTTTTCCTAGTACTTCTAAGAGAATTTCCTTCCATTCGCTTCATTGCTATGTCGGGTTTTTCCAGCGCCATGGCTATATCTCATATAAGATATGTTTGTAGATGCCACTAGAAATATGTTTATGTATATATTAAATGGTCTTTGGAAAACCTAGTTTTTGTTTCCAGACAATGAACAATGTCTTACTGCACTCATTCGTTGTTCTTTATGCACTTTGAATTCACTAGAAAATTTGAAAATCATAAGTTAACCACCAATGGCTGTTGATTTCGTTGTGCATGGAATTATTACAGACGAATTGAACGTTCGATACGTGATTATAATAAGTACAATCTTTGGTGTATAAAATTTCAAACAGTTATTTGAGTCTGCAATCAATAGTATTATATTTTTCTAAATGGGCTAGTTCTCAAAGGCAAAGCTGTAAAACTCATAAACTAATGGCAATCATACGTCCACAAAGCTATTGGCTCCTACGTCAGTAGTCATTACTGTACGCCATAGACCCATGAGTACCACAGACGCATGAAGCCATTTTCATAAACCCCACGCAGCAAAATTTCTATTGAAACCAAAAAGCAGTATTCTTATGATATCCACGCCCACTCCCAGCTCGACCACCCCACTCGTATGAAGATACAAAACTTGTGAAAAAAATACTGAAATCAAACACACACATTAAAATTTTGTCGGAATGAATATATATTGTACCAAGGCCTTTTGCCTCAAACTGGAAAATACAAACACTATTCAAGTGTGATACTAGGAATACGACCTCATGGAACAGGGGATGATAGGAAATCCTCTAGCGATCCAGCTACACAACTCGCCGGAATTTTACAGAAGGCAGTTAAGCCTTAAAGCTCATCCAAGTGCTTAGCTCCACCCCACACATTCTGCTTCTCGTCCGTGTAACATAGTAATGTACTTTTAAGTTTCCGAGTCTTATCTTTTTTAAAGATCGTAAGTCTTAGTAAAAAATAATAGTTTGCTCACCAGACACCGGGCGTGAAAGTGTCATTTTGTACGGTCCACGGAACAGATGCGTAGATGGCCTCGCCATTGATGGAGAGCCACTCGCCCATTTGCCTCAATCGCTCCTCCATCAGAGCAGGGATCATGCCGTCGTGTGTGGGGCCAACGTTCACCAACAGGTTGCCTGCAACCAAACAAAGTAACATTGAGATTGTATAATAAGTACCGTATCGAACCTGACATATTATGGGATGGCAGTTTTTTCATATCAAGGAGCGTAGCTGGTCTGAAAGATAAGTTTGTTTCTGACCGGACGAGAAGCAGATCCATCTGAAAGCTTTGTCATCATCACATGAATCTTATGCATGTATAAAAAAGTTGTTTATGCATATATACGTGGGTTTGGTGTGACGTATTATAGGAAATACAGGATATAACTAACCTTTTTTGAAATTAGGATCTTAGAAATGTCCTCATCATATAGACATTTGCACATCAGAAATACAATGTTTTAAAACGCTACATTTTTGCATTTTCAGTGCATGTATTTCAAGCATTACACTATTAACAACAATAACTCCAGATTGCTTCAAAGTATGTAGACGGACATAAAAAGAGAAGTGAAGGTCATGAAGCTCATCTTAAAATATACAAAATACAGTTAATTTTTTAAAAATTAAGTGAATTTTCAACAAGATGCTGTCAATTTATTTATAACACGTGAAGTTTATCACTTAAACAAACAAACAAAAACGTATATTTCCAGTAAAGTTGGTGCGTGAGAAATGTAACAACCTTGGTTTTTAAAGCTGCCTTATCATTAAATCCTTAAGTGGTAGGTATTCTATGCATAATAGATGATATAACAACTGTACCTACAGGTATACGTAAGCATTCACATCACGCAATGAACATTAAATGCACATGGTGAAGCAAATGAAACATCACTTTTTCAATAATGACTTAAGAGGTAGTCATTGGTGACACTTGTAAATTCTGACGTGGTAAGTATTCTACACGTTTTAGGTGATAAACAAAATATTTTCTTTAGGTACAGCTTAGAATTAACATCATTGCATTCCACAAAATCGGATGTTTAACATCCGAGAAAGACCATAAAAGAAAAATTACAAGAGTGAAACGTTAAAACATGAAGTTGTAATTGTTGTTAAATTGAAATTGAAATTTCTAATTACTGGTTGACTGCTTAGTATGACTTGATGATGATCTATTTAATTTAACCGTGATTACAGTTAACTGTAAATATCATCGCCTTTAATAAAATTGAACGTTACGTATCAGAGAGAGACTAAAAAACATAAAATAAAAAGAGTGAAGGTTAAAACATATCTCAAATTATCAAGATTTAGATGTTGATATAAATAAGAAGAGCTGTAGTAAACTAAAGTTTTGAGGTTTCACATTCACTTATTGTAACAAATCAATTACTAACATTGATGCATGAACTTTATGACTATGCCTTGGAAAAGTAAAATAAAATAACATAAAAGATACATAAAAAATATCTAAAAGCTTTAGAAGAAGAATAAACTGAGGAGCTAACACAAATACAAATACATTTCTATTTATTTTTAGGCAAAATACAATTTGTTTCCTATCCAAATTTTTTTGTTTTTTGTTTTGCATTATGAAAACTGAACATTATGAACATTGAAACATTTACCCGGTAAAGAAGCACCAATTAATGAGGCTGAAATATGAAAGTAATAAAGCAAAAACTACCCCGGTTTTCGATAAATTTAAATTAGTCGACGTCACTCTACAGCTGCGGAATTGTAGCACGAGTTTGATGTTTAGGTTCATTTCGTTTGAATATTGTTAGCTCTACTTCAGTTTACACTAAAGTAGTGTGACACATAATACATGGTAGACACTTATATGTAGTATGTTTCATCACCAAGTTAATTTTGTTTAATCATGCATAGGTACTAAGTTTTCTGTATCTGTTTGTTACTTTGATATTAAAAAATGATGCGTTACATTTATTTTAAATTCTTAATTGACTGGTTTTCCTTCATATGCGTGGGCAGTTTATTACAGAGCAATGCATCTGAAATTTAAAAAGCCCTTTGTCCAGCATCGGACAAGCGGAAACTGATGTTAACATCGTTTTGTCGATTAGGTTTTAAACCCTCGGTAATGGGTGGATGGAATATAACAACGTTGGCAGAACTATGAGGGTGACATAGAGAGGAGAATACATATATGACCTTGTGAATGAGTAGTCTTTGTTCCATCGAGGTCCAGGTAAGCTCTTTTATGAGAGGGGTTTATGATCGCTTTTTCTGAACTTTCCTTTGCATACTACTTTGGCAGCCAACTCATACATTTCTTGGCTATTTTTGAAGACCTTTAGGTATATCTCCCCAGACAAAGTCACAGTAGTCGAAACGCGATGCACTAAAGATTGGATGGATAATAATCTAGTTTTCTCATCAAGCATGTTCACGCAGTGAAGAAATATTAATGTACCGTTAATTTTGTTACATATTTTCTCCACATGGGATGTGAAGGACATGTTTCGATCAAACTAGACGCTCAAATTTTTTACTTTTCCTACTGGTTCGATAATGTCATTTCCTAACGTTAAGGTTAAATTCGGGAGCTTTTTATTGTGTTCTTGGAACCAAAAATGATGCTCTGTGTCATTTGCGTTAAGATTGAGACCATTTTGGTAGTACCATGATTTTAAGTGTTTTAAAAGTCTTTCAGCGTTTGTTTTTGTGTGAGGTAGTTTGGCCGGTGCGCTTGTCATTGGAATTTGTACATCATCTGCGTACATAGAAATTCTTGTGTTCGAAGGCATGGATGGGAAATCACTGATAAAAAAAGAGAACAGAAGTGGGCCGAGAATAGAACCTTGTGGAACGCCGAAATCATTTTGTATGGGTAATGAAATCGTGTTTTCTATTCGGACTGTGTAAAACCGGTTTGATGGATAGCTTGAAACAACTGTGTGTCGATTCCTACGTTAGAGATTTTCTGCAAAATTTGTGTATGTTCAACAATGTCGAAAACTTTGGAGAAGTCAAGTAGACGCAAGAGAGTGGCATTCTTTTTGTCTGTCACTGTATATTTTCTCGGTGATGTTAAGCAGCGCCACTTGAGTGCTAGTATGTTTTCTGTAAGTAAACTGGTTGCGATGAAGTTAGCTAGATTTGTCAAAATGTGTTGAGAGTTGATTTGATATTACTTTTCTAGTATTTTGGATAAGACTGGTAGAAGGCTAATTGGCCTGTAATTTTGATGCAGTATTGAAATCACTTGCTTTATGCAACTGTTTGATTATGTAATGTTTCCACTGATCTGGGAATTTGTTTGAAGCAATAAATGTATTGAGTATCGAACAAAGCAATGGTGCTGTAACACTTAAAATGTCTTTGATGTATTGGAGGCCAATGATGTCATGTCCAACTGTCTTTGTATTTTTCAACAAGTATAAGATTTTACGTATTTCCTGAAGGCTAACTGTATTTGGTTTTCATGTGTAAGTCTTATTTTGTAATTGGAGAGGACTTAGGCCAACATCAACAGATTTATGTGGAGTCGATTTGGATACTTTGTCGATGACTTTTGCACCGACTTCAATGTGAAAAGTGTGGAAAGTAGTTACTGTTTCCAACGGGTTTTCGAATTTCTTCCCTTATGGAATATATCTGTACTGTGCTATTTCTTTGATGACTTCCCAGATTCGTTTTGGATTTTTTTTGCGGTTTATAGTTCCTTTTGGAAGTACTTTCGTTTTCTTTCGTTAATTTTTTTTCCGGAGAGCCATTGCATAATGTTTGTATGGGTCTCGTAAAGAGTTGTTCGATTTGTTTTATTTAAATTCGTGTAGGTAAGTTTTTTTCATTCTGCTCATTTGTTTTATTTCATCTGTTATCCAGGCGGTACGCTTTAGTTTAGCTCTCCTTGTGGTGTATGGTGCGCATTCGTTTAAGGCTGTTGAGAAATTCTCATTCAAAATTGAGACTTGACTGTCAACATCATCGGTTATTTTCATGCGTCGAAATTCATTCGTCCTGTCCCATACTTTTTCCTGGAATAGTTCTGGTGTGTATAGAGTATTCATAGGGTAGGTAATCAAGCAGGATTTTGGTTTCTCTTTTGTTACGTTAATTAAACATTCTAGTGCGTTACGGTCGGATACTGGATGTGTTATTTCAGTGCTGATTATTATTTTAGGATTATTAGTAATTGCTAGATCTAGGAGAGTGTTCAAAGCTGTTGTAATGCGAGTCGGTTCTTGAACCATTTGTGATAGATTAATTCTATTTATCATTTTGGTTAGCTTGTTACTTTTATTATTCATATCTACGTTGAAATCGCCGAAAGCATAGAATAATTTTATAGTTTCTGAAATCGTTTTAAGCGTTTTCTGAAAAAACTCTAAAGATAATTGTAAAGTTGCAGATGAGTGTCTGTAGATGATGCCAATAATGAAAGATATGTGTTTTTTCACCTGTACGTTAAGCTATACCATTTCTATACCCTCACACATTTCTTTTTAAAAATTTGTGGAGTTGTGTCGTCAAGATCATGTTTCTTGTAAATGCAAGATCTGCTACCTCTGTCGTATCGGTTTTTTTGCTGTCGTATCGGTAAAGTGAGTAGGCTGGGATTAAAATGTTGGCCCTGAATTTTTGAATCAAACCAAGTCTGGGATAGACATAAAATGTCAACGTCTTCAGTTATTGTCATTACTTCTTTGTCATCCAATTTGTCATTGAGGCTACGTGCGTTGATATGTTTAATTTTTATGTGATTCATATTGGAGTATTCACTCGAGGTAGTGCGTTCGTTTCATCGTACAGAGCATTTTGCAATAAAATGTAAGGGTTCGTTGGGGTACGGTTTGGTGCTTGTGGTGCCAGCCGGAGGTGTTGATGTGTTTACCTTGACATTATTGTCTAGTCATCAGGACGAGGAGGTCTTATTATTGGTTGCATTTGTTCCATTAATGAGAACACTTTAGTAGTAGTTTTTCATATGGACTAATAATGGAGATGTGTTTATTTGCCGTGTTATTTTGAGCTGAACTATTTTCTTCCATATGCTGCCTTCCCTTTCACTGTAAATATGAATTTGGTTTTTGTAGTGCATTGGAAGTAATTTGAGGGATGAGTTACCCAGCTGCATGATCGATTATTTTATCACGCAGGTACGCTGCTGGTCAAAATGATAAGACCACACCTGATCTTGACGTTTTGAGAACGTGCATTCACTTTAACGGAAAAAATTCTCTTAACACATATCAAAGGTCAGTGTAAAAAAATTTTAATGGAAAAGATTTCCTGAAAATGTTGTATCTAATATTTTATTCGCCCGGAAATGAAAAACATCTCACTATGCTAGGTCATAATTATAAGACCAAGATTGAAATACGGTTTTATATAGTAAAATATAAACAAATCAGACAGTTGCAAGGAAGAGCTGATTAAAGGATGTGCGTGGCTAATTATGATACTAACACTCTCGATTAATTTCTATATGGCTAGAGGGCAAGTTTTAGCAGATTATGAGCGGGATAGAATTGTGGAACTCGAAAAACGTGGCATGTCACATAGATTAATTGCAAGTGAACTAAATAAGAATTAAACTGTCGTCACAAACTTCTTGAAAAATCCTACTGAATATGGATCGAAAAGTCGACCGGTCGCCCCAAGATGATCACTCATGCTCTTGAATGACGAATAAAAAGGGAGGTTAAGAAGAACACAAATATAACTTCAAGCCAAATAAAGGCAAATGCTGATGCAGACTGTAGTTCTCGTACAATTCGGCGACAGTTAAATAATTAGGGTTTTAATAAATTGAAACGATTACATAAACGATCTTTTTCTTCGCCATAAAGCCTCCTCCATGCAATTTGCTGCAGATTACCAAACATGAGATATAGAAAAATGGAAAGAAGTTGTGTTTTCTGGCGAGAAAAAGTTTAACCTCGATAACCCTGATGGGTTGCAGCACTACTGGCATAACAAATCTTTTCCAAATAAAACTTATTCGCATAGCGGAGGAGGATTATTGATGGTGTGGGTAGCTTTCTGTTTCAATGGAACGCTTGAATTACAGCTCGTTGAAGGTCTCCAAACGTCTGCCAGATATGTCATTATGCTTGAACGTGCTTCTACCTTTACTGAGTGTCCCAGTATGTGTGGAAAAAACTGAATTTTCCAACAAAATAATGCAGCAGTCCACAACGCTCGCCATTCGAAACAGTTCTTTGGGATCAATAATATCGAACTCCTGAACCATCCACCTTGTTCTCCAAATCTCAACCCGATCGAAAATTTTTGGGGATGGATGACCAAAGAAGTTTTTGATGATGGATTTGTAGAGACTCGGAAATATCGTAATTAATTTAGAATGATCTTAGGTTCGATACAAAAATATAATATATTTTAGTAATATTTTTGGAGTTAATTTTTATACGTTTCATGTCATTTGAAACTAGTATTTTAAAGTTAAAAATTCAATCGTAGTTCCAGCTCCAAATTGTCACCCTCGTTTATAGAACACCATAGTCAACCACGAGCCTATAGGATAAGTGCCCGTCAGTTCCTTCCCCACCGTTACCCAGTGTACAGTAATTTTATTCGCGCTTTCAGTTTCTCTGACGGGTAAGTTTCTATTTACAATGTGTTAGAGAGTTTTGCATTTCACACACGTACTAGATATTCTTTGAACTTGGCTTTTTGCTGAGCCTAGATGTTCCCCTGCAGGTTTAAGATTTCCTTTTTGAAGCAGTTTTGATACCATGTGTATTTAACAGATTGTATGGAAAACATCCAATTTCATTGTGCTTATGTTTTCATTCAAACGATTTAAATTGTGTTTGAAGTGTTCGTGCTTTGATTCGTGTTACTCTGAGATTTATAATTAATCCCAATATAGAACATTTCGAATAATAGCTATTGCATCAGCTATGAAATTCATTGTCTAATTTCGTCTCACTCAAGTCTCTACGTTCGAGCATTTTATGACAAGCATACCGAAAGATCGACCACCTATTTTGATACGGTTATTGAATTTCATAGCCTCAGGTAGAAGCTGCCTATCGATATCTCGTTTTGTGTTCTCTGTAGCAGCCAGCTAATTAGGTACGATTCTTTAATGTTTTACTCAACAGTTGTATTATAAAGTTACCTTGTGCTATTGATTTTTCTTGTTAAATTCTGTATTTATTTTGAGTTACTTATTGGTCTTTATCCGGGCAGGTTTCAGTTTTGGTTTCAGGTTCAGTTCAGTTTCAGTTCCAGTCTCAGTCAACGAATTTCTCAATTTCGGTCCTTGATCTTGGCGTTAACTTCTGCTGATTTTGATCGTGTCAAATAATAAATCTGCAATCTACGAAGCCGATCGTATCACTTCCCTGGAAGAACATCACCCACGAAATAATCACTTCAGAAAAATAACACGTTCCCTAAACTCGTTCCCTAAAGTGGTGACTCTAAACTCGTGACCCTAAAGTGGTAACCCCAGATATGGTTCGTACTCTAAAGATTACAGTTTGAGACCAAAGAAGGTCTTCGTAAGGCTGTATTCGATACTCGGGGCAAAGTCCCAGTGGACCTCGTACAAAAGCTTGTAACCAATACGCTCAAGTGAATTTTCCAAGTAATCAACAATAATGGAGGATTCTCTAGTTATTAAAATGTTTTTGAGACGTTCTATGCAAATCTATTCTTAAATTTATTGTATGGTTTTATAATTTTGTCCAGCTGTATTTAGCTAAAGCTGCATTTATGTTCTTTTTCCGTCATAAATGTTAAAGGATCCACTTGTTTGCTTATCCATTATTTATCTAACCTACATTACAATTGTGCACAACAATTTTATTTCAAACTGTTCAAAATATGATTCAAATTTTGGTACTTCGTAACTGGTCTTATCATTTTGACCAACAGTGTATTTGTGTACCAGAAGATTAAGCTTACCACTGTCCTCGTCGATGAAATTTGTGTACTGATTTTTCTTTGTTCTGCTTTCTGTTTCGATGGCTTTCATTAAAAATTTATAGGCTTGCAGTGTGTAGTGAGTTTCGTCAGGCTGAAGGACTACTGCATGGAGGAAACAGTATGTCAGCCGAAGTGTGAGATAATGTTACATTCAATAATTTTGTTACATCATCCATGGAACTTCCCACATGGGCATATATGGGATTGGATATGCTTCTGTGATGTGATTCAGTATTTTGTCGTACGGCTTAATTTTTTAGGAGATGGCGACTTCTGTCTGATTTTGTCTATTTTCCATGTTTATTCGGATGTCTATGACTAATGGATGAAAGGGCATTGTGCAGTCTGTGCTCGTGTTGTTAGAAAGTAAGGTAAATTTATTATTTGTTTGCATGTTATAGTTGTTAGCAATTGAGTCTGTGGATAATTGATTTAGGTGTTGAAAGTGCTGATTCGGTAAATTGCTGTCAGTTCCTTTTGAGTGCATCTTCATTTTGAGAAGGCACAGTGCGTGTGAGGCATTTACGTGCTTATGCTTAGTTACCGGTTTTAAACATGTGTTGTTTATTTGGGTTGTATTCATTAGTACGAGTTTATCGGGCGACTTTTCAAGATTAGTGGTTTTGTTTGAGAGTTTTCCAGGAAGTGAGTAGTACGGTGTGTTGAGTCGCAGCGTTGATTTCATAGCAATTTGGGCAAGAAATTATTCAGTGTCCTTTCGAATGTTAGGTCAAGTTTGGTGGTCCTTGATTGTCTGAACATGAGTTGAAGCAAATGTTCGGAGTGGAATCAATGTTAAATCCAATTCTTTGCAGAGCGTGAGCGCTTTACTCAGTTGTTGAACACTGCAGAAATTAGCAATATAGGTACGGACAGTGAAGTGTTTTGTCACAATAACTTTTTTGATTTGAGTTAGGCATGATTGTGAAAGGTGCAGGGCCTAGAAACAGATTATGTAATTTTTAAATTTGGGCATTCGATTTATGGTATGCAGGAGGTCATGAAATTGACCAGGTGAGATGGTTTGGATTCCCCATATGGTGTTGGTGTCACTTCTTTTAACTGTTGAGAGAATATTGTCTCCACAAGTAAAGTGTTAAGAAGTTTCTGATAATTTGAATTGAAAGAAATAGTGGATAGAGTTATAGGTATGAGGTCGTAAGAGCTGATATGGACATTTAGTTCGAATAACTGTTCAATTATGAACTGAATGTTGGATAGAGCAGATGAAACTGATGTGGGATGAGTTAGTACACTTTTTCTAGGATTTTTTGCAGTTGTGTTGCCGTAAAGGGCAGGTCGCCATTTAATTTGTGGATAACGTGTGAGCTCTTTATTTGCAAAGGATGCAGAGATCCATCAAGACTAACGCTCTTACTAACATTGCCTTGCGCTTAGATTTGAGAGGAGACACGGGTGGAAGTCACCTATGTAAGTTCATGTAAACTTATGTAAGAATTTAGTTCATACTAAACACGTTTGAAACTTCCGTCGTCAGTTATGATGTCCGTTCTGGCATTCTTTGTGCACTCTGCTGTGAGGGTTGTGTAACTTTTCGTTTTCGACGAGTCGAGGTGCAGCATTCGTTTCAAGTTCGTTAATTACTGAAGGTGTTAATGGTTTAGGCGAGGTCTGCTGTGTTCCACATGTGCGTGTTATGTTTATGTTCGTTACCGAAATATTGCATTTTCGACCGAGATCAGTTTCAGAAATAATTTTTCTAAGACTGTTTACGTTTTGAGAGTTGTGTGTTTCCGGATGAAGCAGGTGCTTTTATCGCTGTTTTTGAGCATGTGTTCAAATCTTGAGACGGTGGCAGTGCAGGGGCCATTATTTGTGTTTTGCTTTTGCGTGTTTTGTGTGTTGCCGTAGTACTGCGGTTGTTGCAAACGTTCTTATTAGTAGGAGGTGCCTTGGGAGACACAGTAGATGCAGATACGACCACCTTCTCAGTTACATACGAATGCATGGAGTTTGTTTTTTGTTTCAATGTTGCGTCGCGCTCAAACTTAGAAGGGAAAATTAACGGAAACTTTGCCCGACATAGGCTAGCATTTAAGGATTAATTATGACTTCGATTACGTTGTCCATTGAACCCAGTATCAACACTAAGATTACAGAAAGAGAGAGGGAGAAAAGGCGAGAGAGGAAGAGAGAGAGAGAGAGAGAGAGAGAGAGAGAGAGAGAGAGAGAGAGAGAGAGAGAGAGAGAGAGAGAGAGAGAGAGAGAATGGCTTGCTTCGGAGGGAAAAGTGGAGAGGAGTAGGGGAGTATGGAGCGGAGGGAAAATGCTTCGGAGGGAAGGTGGAGAAGTGAAGGGGAGTATGCTTCGGAGGGAAGGTGGAGAGGAGGAGGGGAGCAGTTCGTAGCGACACATATGTGAGGTTTTGTGTCTCCTGTGCAAGGCAAGTACGAACCAGGTGGGAGGGGGAGGAGGTAGCGTTCATACCTATCCTGAGCCGGTCGGCCTATCAGTAATTTAAAGATGCTGTGGAGATTTTTGGTCGAAGAACAAAGGTTTCTTTCCTTTCGAACACAAATGTTGGTTTTCCTTCTTCTTTTTCTAGCGACGAGGAGAGTTATTATCGCATTTGCAACGGACATGTTTGGATTTCTTCTAACTTTGATGCCAGATAATTTTTGAGATCACAATCACTTTTTATTTAACTAGTACCTGTACTTATCATGAAGAAGGTGCAGGCACATTTACATCGACACTTTTTTGTTATAGTTCGTTCTCCAAATCATATGTCTGGCCGATAATTTCACTGAGGTACTCAAAAATACTGCTTTCAACTGTATGAACTTTCAATACATATTTATTTATATAATATATATATATATATATATATATATATATATATATATATATATATATATATATATATATATATATATATATATATATATATATATATATTTATATGTATATATATATTTATAATAAAAAGAGGAGAGCAAAACACACTGATAAAAACTTCATTATAATGTGAACGTTTCGGGCTAACACCCATCATCAGCTTTTTTTAAAAGAAAATCTAACATACACCACTGAAACAAAAAAAGAAAAATATGTACGAACATAAATTTAGAAGAATAGCCAAAAGAGATATGACAAAAAACACAACTAAGAACCTATAATGGTAAGGGGGTATGAGCTTAACTGGTTGTTAAGTGATAGCTTGCATTTAAAAGTGAAAAGAGACTCTAAAATTCTAAGATCTAAAACACTTGAAGCTGCACGTACTACTTTGAAATGACTAGAATAGGGTATCGTATTGCAAGTTTCTGCATGATCGCGAACAGCAGAATGAGACGGACTGGTCAGACGAGCACCAGTGCGGTAACTAACTCCAAAATGCTCTGCCATTCTAGCTCCGAGAGTACGTGTGGTCATGCCAACGTACTCAGATGCACAACGTGCACAACTGTACGAATACACTAGAGAGGCCTGCATAGTGGACAGGAGTTTGTCTTTATAATTGAAGAAAGAACCAATTGTAAATTTGTTTCTTAAAATTATATGAAATTCTATGCTAGTAAAATGTCTAGAGAGGAGGGCCAGTAATTCTGTTTTCAGCTTTTCTGAGTAAGGTCCAAAAGATGGTAAACACAGATAAATTGGTTGAGAGATCGGATGTTGAGAGGTTGAATTCGGGGAAACATTGGTATTTTCAAACTTTTTATCCAAAAATTTACCTATTTGGTATTCGATGAATGAAGATCTAAAACCATTTTGACGGAAAAATTCAGTTAAAAACGAGAACTCTAAATGAAGGAGAGTAAAATTTGAGCATATTTTATAAGCACCTTAAAGCATAGTTCTAATGCAGTTTAGTTTAAAACGGAACGTGCAATAGATAAAAAAGCTCATTCCTAGACCAGAAAAAGTATCTGTTCGGTTAACGGACACTTCAAATTTATTCTCTCGTCCAGTTACTAAACAATCAAGAAAAGGCAATTCATTATTGTTTTCACACTCCATGGTGAATCAACAAATAGTGTTGCATGGGATTTTTCACGGAACAGCAAAAAAGTATCGTCTATGTAACGGCGTTAAAATACGGGCTGGAATTCTTTGGGACAAACTTTTTGCCATTTTGTTTCGTTGAAGCACATGAATATATTTGCAAAGGTTGGGCCAAGGGGTAGGCCTATGCCAAGTCTCTCAATCTACTTATAAAATTTGCCATTGAACACAAAGAAGGAATATTTTACCGCAAGGTCTAACAGAGTTTTGATAAATTTACGAGAAAGACCCATAAATAGAGAATTAGGATCTGTAAAAAGTTCTAAAAGACATATATCTATAGTTTCCTCCAACGGGATATTAGTAAACAGGTGTTCAATGTCAAATGATGTCATAAAACATTTTGATGCGTTACTAATCCTACTTAAATCATTAACAAAAGAATGAGAATTCTCTAACATAAATTCGTTGCGAGAAATGGGATTTGAGATTGGGACTAAAAATTTAGCGACAGAAAATTTTCGTTTCGGGTTCGGGGCCTGGTAAATTGTATGGCTTGCCAAAGATACATATAAGAAATTTTTCTACCACGTTTCAGTTCAGACCGATATTTGCTGCTTATAATACTCCAAGATTTTCTGTATGTTAGATTTTCTTTTAAAAAAAGCTGATGATGGGTGTTAGCCCG
>VCRD01001121.1:49346-80828 GCA_006783055.1 Trinorchestia longiramus
TCTAAGTGGATACTGTTTGTCTACAAATTTCATTAATATTTATATGTATTAAAAATGCCGAACATGTGTGGGGTTGTGTGAACAAGTGAAATCCTTCCCAGTATCTTCAATGTGCCTGCTTCATGTCTGCCATCTCCAAAACTTACACCTCGCCCGGCGAAAGTGGAAGACCAACAACTGAGGTATTTTCTTCAGAAGGATAAAATTACTTCATTTGATGCTTTCAAACCTGAACGTAACATGCAGAAGCAATACAAAAACTTTATTATTTGAAGATCGAAAGAAAGGCTTGTGTGTTTGTTCATGGCCGACAACTTCAGTGAGTGCAGCCTGTCTGTAATTTTCGAAAACAAGCCCACTTTGTGTTCCCCACTAACGCTCAGTGCGTTCAAGAACGGCATTAGTGTACCACTGTTTAAGACACTTTATCCCAACAATGGTTTGAGATCGTATACGCAGTCCGACGAAACTGTGCGCTTGGCAATGAACTATGTATGACATTCCGCTTGACAAAACGATCCAAAATGTTGTCACCCTTCAAGCTCACACGTCAGCCTATGTCGACACCGAGAAGGAGAAGAAGTTGGTATTTTTGACGTCTGTTGGAACTTTTATCACAGAAGCAGTTTTCCATGAATGATTACTGTTTTGCTCTTCAATCATACCCTAAGTGTAATTATGAACAGCTCGGACACTTTTTGGTGCTGCCATGTAAACGCAAGCTGCAGTACATCACTTCATCTACTGAGAAGGACCAGCTGCTGAGGGAAACATTTGACAAAGTCCAGACACTGCAATTGAAGAATGTGTTTCTCTTGGCAGATGAAGTACAGATTCGCCCAACTGTTTAATTTTCTGGTGGGTTGCTGAGTGGCGTGGTCGAGAACAACCGAGACTGCAAGGCCACTTCTAATCTAATCATTAGGTGATTGCAGTGCCACAGCCAAGCATCCTCTTGACAACGAGCGTGTCTCGTTTCTCCTTTTTGACACAGTACATCTGCTAAACAACTGGAGCTACATCTGCTAAACAACTGCATCCGCAACAACTGGATCAGTGAGAAGGGCCAGAAGATCAGTCTTGACAATGAAACACGGCATCATTTGCAGACGTCAAGGAACTGTACGAGTCAAGGACGACTACTACACTCACTCAATTTGCTGACAACCCCTCAAATTTGCTGTCAACTCCTCAGAGAAAGACTAGCAGAAGAATGCAGTCCTTCAGACCTCTGTCAAGAAGGCCCGGTTGGCAGACTAATCGCTACAGTTTGGTAGGTGTTTGCTTCTATGTCTGTTTGTTTATATGCGTGATTGTTTGTATGCTTGGTTGTTTGCATTGGAAAAGGTTTAACTATAATCAACTTGTAAAGTCTAAAACTGCAGCAACTCGGCTTTCTATAAAGTGGCCACTAAGCTCATACAATAATACATGTCAAGTCCGGTTAAAATTGTTATTTTAAAGCATTACAGTGCTTTAAACCATTTAAAATTCACTGTAAAACCTTATTATCCCTTCTATTGCTTGAAAGAAGTAATTTTTGATCAATTTGTCCGATAGAAAATGTTATGTTACTAAGAATGCTATAGCCTTCGCTACCGTAGTCAGCTACATGGCGATGCACGTCCTGGTTATAGTAGTCATTGATATATATATATATATATATATATATATATATATATATATATATATATATATATATATATATATATATATATATATATATATATATATATATATATATATATATATATATGGATTAGCTCAATATGACGGAAAAGAATGAGGTGCGTATCCCGATTTACACAAAGAAGCAAAGCTTGCACCTTGTTGTTTTAGAACTTTTGATTGAAAATAAAATAACTTCGATCATATGAGAATTGAGAACTTACAGGGAAGGTAGGGAGAGGGCAAGCTCCACTCAACTGAGGGTGGTTTCCTTGAGTGCGAGGGCCATTTTTAGGCCTAGGTTTAGTCACTGTCACAAGCACTGCAAACATTTGAGCAGGATTATTGTTGTTTTTGCTTAAAATTTGCACGTACTTAAAACTTTAGGTTACTTGTATTCTTCAGTTTCATGGAACAGATTTACGGGGATGTAAGTTTGATTTAGATGCTTGGTAGTACTGTCTCTCTCTCACACATTTTGAATAATTTGAGCACCAATTCTTTGGTGCGTTTGCTCACGTAAACGGTCGAGAGCAAGATAGTCTTGCCGATCTATTAATACGATACAAGCCTGAAACCTAAGCACTTCTACTACCTGACTTTGACTAAGTTATCACGTATCCAGTACGAGAAATAGATACATGATTGTTGTGCTTTGGTAAAACAAAAATATAAGTCCTTTTTATCTCCAAATTCATTTTCGTACCTTCATAACGATGTTGGGAACAAAATGCTTCTTTTTAGACATCTGTGATTCCAGAAGATCTTATACCGCCCAAAAATTATAAAGCTCATTTCGTATTTTAGCTAGATCAGGTATTTCTCAAAGTACCATAACGAAATTTATCCTCATGTATGACTACACAATTATTCTGGAAATTACTGAAATGTTATTTACCTCCACAACTGATGGTCGTGGCCATGGTGGTTAGGAGTTCTTCGATTGAAAGGTAGTCGACTGAGGGAGCATTGCGGCGATACCCCCAAGACGATTTGTCCAAGGTCATGGCGTTTTCCCATTTGTGAGTCTGGAGAGTTCCTGTTGAAAAGAATCACATGAAAGTTCAATCATAACTCAAACTCATGCTCGTTGTGTCTTGGCACGGATTGACAAGCCCTATAAAAATTCGTACCCAATTCTTAGGCATCCTGTACATTCATAGGCAATAAGAATATTGTGCATCGCATTCATTTTTTGGGTAAAAATGCTGAAGTTGCTGTGATCCGAGCCCATATTGATCCTACGATGTTTCCAATTTAACACTGCTCAGAACCTTCACGCTGATCAACTTCCCGTACCCAATGAAACGTGTTTTGATAAAATGTAAGTACCCAGGGAGTTAATGAGCACCCTGTACCTGCATGATTTTTTGTAGCAGCTCTGATCTTCGAGACACTGGTTTGATATAAGACCACATTAATTGAATATTGTCAACTTTAATTGGCAAAATTAAACTACCGTTGCTAAAATTAAGATGCAATCAGCTAGCACGAGATTACCACGCCCATTATGCTGCGTGGCCACTTCTACTGTCGTTGTTTTAATTTACGATTGAGTAGTTGTTGATGAGGTTGTGCTATCATTTTATGCAAAGATTCATTGTTCTTTAGTAATAAAATCTGGCATTCACAAACACATGTAGCTGTGTGAATCATTCATTTTTGTTTTTTATGTGGGAGTCGAATATACATTGAAAGAAAGTAGAAAACGTATTTATTTCTGATTTAGTGAAAATAACCTATCCGGCCTATTTTGACGTCCCCTTTGAGAGACTGATAAATTTCGGGTTATGCATTACGTACGTAAAACATGCCTTGAACATTTGCAACGACGGACAGTTAGCTAGAGAAAGTGTCTAAAATTTGATTTATCTATAGTTTAATGCTTACTACGAAATCAATATGACAACTGTTATACCTAATTTGTAAATAGGATGCCAGTAAATCGAAACATTACATGCTAATGGACATATCCTGATCTAGATTCAGCAATGAGACTAGTACTGCATTCTGAAAAAAAACACCCACGTATTTCATTACTCCACAGTTTTTCTAGACTCCCGGAAGATAGTGCAGATACACTACTGTCTGATGATGTTCAATTCATGTAATCAAAAGTAATAGTGATCTTCAGGAAAATTGAGCACGCCCTTAACATTTCTACGTACCTGAACTGTTTGATTTTATTAGAGACCTAAAGGTTTTTAACCAGTTTTCCAAACTACCGACCCATAGTTTAAACGAAAAAATCTACTCTGTCTGGTACTAACATTTTTTTACTAGTAAAAATCTGCCACCCATTTCTTCACAACAAAGTAGTCTGGTACTCTAAAATGTTATAAGTGGCTCTTAGATAGAATGGGTCTATCTGAATACGCATGCAATGAATGGTATCCTTATTTGTCTTGACTGTTCAAAACGTTTGAAATTTCTTTTTACACAAGGGTAATAAATGTAGTTCAAAACCCCATTGATTATTCTATGAGCATGAAAAGGTTGTATGAAACAATATAACTAGTCCTGTAAAAATAAAGTATGAAGGGTATGAATGTGTGATTCGTAATGTCGATTTAAAATATAAACGTCTTCCCTGTTCTGCTAAGTGGATGCTCAAAATATTTTTGTTTTTTATATCCTAGGGAGATTATAGCTAAGGATCAGCGCTTGCTTACCAGTAATTGGCTTCAAGAAATCTCAAACCCTTAATTGCGGTAGTAAATCATATATCCTCCCTTCCTTATCAATTTGTGACTTATTAAATAATTTGTGAAGGCTTTAGATAGACACGGGCAGTGTTTTCACTACCTGGCACGTTCATTTACCAAAATGTCTATTGGGCTTTGTGATATATTACTGGGGCAGTAATACTCTTCCGATTACAGACCTTGCACTCAAAACTGAACGTCATGGGTTTTTGCGCGACGGTATTGGGTTATTCAACTAACATACTCGACAATAATGGTTTCAAATCATGCCAAGGCTTGACCGAGTCGTGCCAGTCTAGAAGGTTGCGTGCATTTCATCGCCATAACCACACTGTCGTCATTTATTTTCGATACAAATCAATCCAAGTAACTAACCTGGGTTGTATCTGTCCCTGCAGGTATAGTAGGAACCGTGATGGCAAGTGATTCCAAGGCCCCATCTGTCATTGACCACAACAGTATCTTTGACAGGGGACTCGTTGAAAAGCCATGCCAGAAACACGGTAGAATTCCAGTACCAATCTCGCGCCTCCCAATCTCCGTCTGACCAGATTACCTCAGGTTTGTAGTTGGTCACCTTGAAGTTTTAATTAGAAAGATTAAAACCAAATAAACTAACAACATCACAAATTTTAAACAGTATTTTGCTCAAATGTTGTCAAACAATTTTGCATCTGCGATCTCAATGTGCGTTAAAAGCTGTATGATGAACTTGATCAATGACAGCAAAACTGCACTGCTCTCGATGTTTTGAAGGCTACGCAAGACCAAAGTCATCACATTTATGTCCTCTCAACCTTCTTTTTACGCCACCGAAATAATATTATGGAAGAGACCATTCTTATCACAGCTACAAACTATAAAAAATGTAAACGGAACTGCTTCCCTCCGCACATCCAGAGTACCATCAGAATTGCAGCTGTATTCAACAAATGAGTAGATGTAGACTGAAACTTTGCCTCTACAACTAGTATATTTCGCTATCACTATCAATGTAGAAGCACAGATGGCTCTCATGGTGTTGAAATTCAGAGGAAAGACATACAGAAAATGCGTATTTTGTCCACGTTATAATACTGCCGTAACTGAACAACGATACCGTAGAAAGTCAAAGAATTGCCAACTAACAGAGAAGATAAGCAATTACGATGAAAGATTTTTTCCGACACTTCTTGGCAATTGAAGTTAGATTTGTAATGCTCGCTGAGGCCCACATCGTTTCTGCCTTTCAGTAAACTCCTCAATCTCAGCTAAAACTGAAATCGGTTCGGTAACTGCAATGTAACTGCGATTATTGCTTTTAACTCCCTCCTTACTACCTTCGCCTCGGATATACTGTAATTTCATTGTTCTTTTGTGCTTTAATAGTGATTTTCCGCATCAATAGCCATAGAGAGCTGTCACGTACAAATAGCACATGAAACGATATTGAGGGCTGCACTACCAGTTACTTCAATGCTGTGGCTCTGCAGCATGGACTCAAGTCTAGCTCAGGGTTTTACGAAATTCGCCGTAGCTACACTGTGATTGGTAGCGTACGATTTGATTGAAGTCCTAAATGCGTGTAGCGGAATGAGATACATATGAGCTGCACGGGCTAAGATGCCAGCACTTAAAAATCTGTTTTCTATGGTACCGAAATCTCACAGCCAAGCTTAATTTTATTGATCCGGTTAGTTAAGCGATATTTTTTGCCGTTCAGGAGTAGCTCTAATTGTTAGGGGAATTTCTATTTTACAAACTTTGATCATCGATAACTCAAAACTTGGTTATGGTATCTTCCCTCTTCTGGCACTCAACGCTTCACATGAGCTCACACTCGCGTTGTTTTTCACGGATGAACTTTCTTTTTTAAGAAGCGCAGTCAATTCTTTTGACAGAAAACCTTTTCAAACAATAGTAAATTGATATTAGTGTCAATCTTTAACCATTTTCTTTTACTTGTGGCTCTAAAATCCATGCTGGTCCACAGCTTCATAGGCTGTACTCTATGTAGGTGAAGTTGCAACTTTATTTTGCCTTACTAATCGAGTAGCTGTGCTTCCAAACTAATATGGATGTAACATATGCGATACATATAGGTTATAATGACATACAGATAAATATATAGAATCATGGAGCCGTAAATAGGGCCTTAACTTCAAAATATATTTAGGATTCTTTATTGTATTATTTCGTACACAGGCAGCAAAGAAACTTTGAGATAAGGCTGACTGTGCAGCGCTAATAAGTTCCCGATTGCACATGCCTTAGCCACTGTGACTTGATGGTTTATAAAAAGTCATTTGACGTTTGATAGACATTTTGAAATCTATAAAATGCCATTGCGTGTTGGAATGCCTATTTTATACGCCCTTACCATGACAGTGCCGTCGGAACTGTCTCCGATTAAGTATCTCTCGTATTTGTATTAGTTTGTCGACTATAATTATATAAGACACTTTAAGTCTTCGTATTGTTTATTCACACAACTCATAAGGATAATATTTAAGTTCTGACGTTAACATTGTCGACTGTTTAACACTGCTGAACGAAATATCCTTGAAGGTCTTGATTCATTCTTTCATTCAAGAAACAAAAAATCAAGCACTGAGTTCATATAAATTAGGTCGAACTAAAGCAACAGTTAATAGCTGTAAATCTGGGTAACTTATATGTTACAATTGTGAAGAAACCAATTTAGTACTTGAATTATTTGAGTGTGCTTTATTTGATCGAAGAAACAATCTCAGAGATCAAATTAACGACTTATTTGTTAACGTATAAAAGAATCCAACCAGCTCTATCAGCTCAGGCATCGTTTTCGCCTCGACAAATTTGTTAGTTTGGAAGCAATTGCTCCTGTCCTCCAAATAGACAGGGTTGAACCACTCGTAGAGAGAGTGGTACAGACCGAAGTGGATGTGTGGTTGGTGCTGACGGATGGCAGCTGCCAGTTCACCTGTGACGGACGGTACGATAACTCAGAAATAGCAATAAAATTCATTCAACAACCAGCAATCAGAAAAACATGTTTCCATTTTTGTTGCGTTGGTGCTGCAAAGGGAGTTAAAGACAGTTTTACAGCAACACATTATTTAAGAATCAGCTGGGCATCCTAATGATTTGCAAGCTGTGGGTTTTCTTTTCGTGTTTCAATATTACAATGCAGTAATGACCTGTTTGCACTAAAAATAATGTAAAACATAATCTAGAAGTTAATTACCTATTACCGCATTGACTAATTATTTCGAAAAACGCTTGCATGAATATCAATGGCGAGTGATCTGCTTAAGTTTGCCACGAAAATCTCAAGTAACAGTGAGCATATTTAGTGACCATGAACTAATCAAAATAATGATTACAAGTGCCACACAAGTACTGAAATGTGTCCCATAGCGTGTTATTTTTTTGAATGAATGCGGTGCTAGGCTGTAATAAAGTTGGTTTATTCTTTCATCAACATATAACACACAAGTGTGACATCATTGCAAAATGATTATCGGAATAAAAAATCCCTTTGCTTACATAACAGCAAATTAAGTCAGATTCAATTGCAACATACCTTCCATGTATCTTCTCTGTTAAAGTTTTCAGCGTTAGCTACTTCCACAAAATAGATCAGTATGTGGTACTTCTAGTTTCATTTTTAAAAAATCTCAAGAATATTTTGGAAGTGTGCCAGACATGAACATGAAAATCCTATCTAAGACTGGTTTGTTTAATAAAATGATGTGAAAGCAGTATATTTCCACAGCTAACGGCATGAATACACTTAATGCCCACATCCATATTATAATCACGCATAGAAATCGATGGGATGTTAGAGTACAGATAAAATTTCGGGACCTTTTATTTTAAAATAAGTTTTAAATCAACGAAGTAACAACCTGAGAGTTTTATAATGAAGACTGTTATTTAAAACTCACCAACCAAGTCACGCTTCGGTCCAAGATCCATGGAATTCCAGTTCCAAGAAACTTTCGAGGGCCAGTTAGTGAAGCCTTCGTGGTGTTTACTCGTCAAGACCACATACTTAGCTCCTGATGCGTTGAAAATGGAAGCCCAGTTCTCTGCGTTGAAGAACTCGGTGGTGAACATCGGACCAAAGTCTTGGTACGTGAAATCAGGTCGGTAGTTGTCATTCATGAAGCTCACATACGCTGGAAACCTAGCAGCTGAAAATATACGTCAGTCATTTTATAAGAATTGCATATGTTACCTGGTAAACAAGAACTTGTTAGCATGTTTTTGAAAGCTATGTACCTGACCTAAGATTTATTTATTTACGTTAGTAAATCACTGAGTCATATGAGCTAAACGAGGGTTAGGTTAGGGCAGACCATCAATCCAGTACTTTTTCATAACGTCGATGTTATGGGTCATTTTACAAATCATTCTTACATATAATAGTGATCGAATTATTATGGGCTTTTAAAATTTCGTATTTTTATGCAAAAATGCAATCAAAAGTTATTTTATTGACAAGTTATCGATTTATTTTCATACAAATCTTAAAAATATCCATTCTTGCATTGATTAATACTTGATTTGACCTCCTTACGTCCCTCAAGGTGCTTTAACATGCTCTGGCATTTCAATAAACTCAAACATTTCTTTAATATTTATTTAACATTTTCGTTTTCCAAAAAACCTTGTAAAAAGATTGTAAGTGAACTGTTGGAAGATGGCATTAGTCGTTCTCGAATAACAATATATAGGAGGTTACTGAACAGAATTACCAGCCTACTGCCCAGGAAAGAAGCCTAGGCTTACACCAACCATGACAGACAATTTAGGCCGTCCTGTTTGGGGTAATACTCATGTTGATTGGATTTTTGAGCATTATGAAAAGATAGGCGTGGTACGTTTATCAGTTATTTTCTTATTAAGCATAAGATAACATATAATACTTACTGAAGCAGTAGAGCACACTGTACCTACTGTTCATAGTTTATCAAATAATTTCAAATCACAATTTGTCTGGCTGTTTAACTCCTGCCATTGACACCACAAATTGTGTCAGTACTATCATAGTGTTTTATATTGTTGTAGGTTATGTTTTCGATCATGTGTAATCGCTAGTAATTTTCCTACGAAATTTTATCATGGAAAAAAATGGTAAAGACATATTAAAGTTCACTGAAATGCCAGAGCGTATTAAGACACTTAAAATGGCTAAAAGAGGTCAAACCAAATATTAATCATTGTAAGATAGGATATTTTTGCCGTATATATGCAAATAAATTCATTAATTATCGATAAAATAACCTTATATAAACTTTTTACACCTAAGTTACGAAATTTCAAACAACCACAAATAATTTGATCACCATTCTATGTCTTATGAAAACTCACTATTTTTCATCGCCTTAGAGTTTTTATGTAAATGGTTTCAGTACATCCTGCAGATTTGATTCTTAACATACTGCTAGGATAGCTTTACTGATCAAAGTGTCGGAATATTTATTATATTGTTTAGTCCCACAATAATTGACAATTTTTACAGTTACAGGATTCAGGATCGTCCTATCGTTTATTTTTTAATTTTGATCTTCAACATTTCACATGGTGGTCCCAGAGGCTGATAATAAGATAAACGATAATGGTTCACAAAATAGTTCATATATACGTAATCTATTGTCAGTTATATACTTCCTTCGGTCTGAAATTATTGGTACACTAGCCGAAAATAGTCCTATGTTTTAGTTTTTCTTTGTGTTATTTTTTGTTACTATGTTGTCAATTCAATGTATTCCATTAATATATGAAAAATATGATTAAGTTAACATATATTTTATTTTAATCAAACCTTTGATAGAGGTTTATTCTGCTATTTCCGGACCAACTTGAAAAATTACATGTACCAATTTTGGACCAGAGGGAATAGTAGTTTTGATCTTCATGCGTTGACTGCAGTATTTCTCATAATTAAAGGAAAACAAAGTGTATAATGCAACAATTTGTACAATTACAGGGTGTTTTAGAATTAAGGCAACCAGTTTTGCAACATAACTATATCATTTAAAATCAATGTTTGGTCATGGAAATCTTATATTATTTTGAAGAAAGTAAGATATTCTCTTTATTTCAAGTGTTTAAATTTTAAATTCATACTTTACATAATGGCTGTGGATCGAAATGTCACTATCAAGCTCCACAAAGAAGATGAGAGTAATGTATCAATTGCAAAAAAGATAAAAATTAACCTTTCAACTGTTTGGAAAATTGTTAAAAAGTTCAAGAAGACTAGTAAAACCTTTAATAAACCAAGTTGAGGTCGGAAACAAAGTGTTTGGACCGAAAAACTTATCAAAAGCATGCGGGAGAATTTGCGTCGAAATCCACGTCGATCCCATCGAGAACTGGCTGCAAAAGCCGGTGTTAGCAAAACTTCAATCTATTGAGCGTTGAAGGAGGATCTGGCCAAGAAATTTTACAAAATGATACAACGTCATGAGCTTACTGATCATCATGAGAGAATGAGGGCTGAAAGAAGTCGTCACATCCTAAATAAGATAGCTCAAGGTACGCTCCCAAACTTGGTGTTCACAGATGAGAAAAAATTTGACATTCAGCAAGTTGTGAACCATTTGAACGACCAATTTTGGAGCTCCTCAAGTTCATTTGAGGGTAGGATTATTACGAGACATAAAAATGCAGTCTGTCATGATTTGGGACAGCCACAGGAAGATCGTTTGTTTTGTGCATTGCATGGTCGAACTAAACTCAGAACGGTACATTTTTCTTATTTTGGAATCAAATTTGCTACCATGGGCTACAGAACATTTTCAGGGCTCACCATGGAATCTCCAACAAAATTCAGCACCATCACATGGCTCTAACGTAACCCAAACCTGGATTTAGAGGAATATTCCATCTTCCATAAGCAAAGATGCATGGTCAACAAGGAGCCCCGACCTCAATCCCTTGGACTTTTCTATTTGGTCCATTTTGGAGACAAGAGTCTTCGCTACCCCTCACATTTTTTTCGAGTCCCTCAAAGCAAAACTGAAAAGGGAATAGGAAGCAATTCCACAAAAACAGATACGTGCCTCTTGCAATGCATTTATAAATAGACTTAAAAGTGTAGTTCGTAATAAGGGTGGTTACATCGAATAAATGCAACACTGTATCATTTTCTTATAGTTCACCTTTGAGTTTCGACCTTTAAGATAAAAATTATGCATTTGAATTTTCACAAACCTACCAAAAACATCGTTGCTTTAATTCTGAAACACCCTGCATAAGAGAAAAACCTACATCAACTTGTGTCACCGAAGTTAACGAGTCGTAGTACGAACTAACAATTTTTAGAATTCAATCAAATACCAGGTATCCTATAACTATGTGACATGATGCAATCTGCTAGTTTATTTCGACCCTGCTGTATGGCTTCATATTATAGAACCCATTGGATGTTTCCCTAACTCTGCATCTATAAATGGTCACTGATATAAATTTTCATTTACACCATACAGCAAATTCTAATAACATACAGAATTTGACATACAAAGTGCATATGGAAATTAATTTGACTCGTAAATTCATAGAAAACCACCCATATACCTTATAAGCAGCTAGAAAATCATTTCAATCGTTAACAGGCAAGGAAGTGGGAATTTTTTTAAGCTGTAATTTCAAGTGCACTGGAAACTGTAAATAGATGCTAAGGTAAAATCCGGGTATGGCAAACAGTCATTAAAATGAATTCATTTTCATCGATTCTGACTTTCATCTCCCAAGACCTAGCACTTAATGCAACAATAATAACAAGAAATATACTTCTCGTTTTCTGGACGAGAAGTAGTTTCCTCGGTTCGAAAGAAGCTTTTTCTCCAGATATATCGAACGAGTTTTCATACTTTTGCAGGGAGTCTCACCCCAATTAAACCAGAACCACTCGGAACCGAAAGAAGGCACTGAGAACACTCCCCAGTGGATGAAGATGCCAATTTTAGCCTCATCGTACCATGCAGGCAGGGGCCTGGTGTCCAGAGACTCCCAAGTTTCGTCATAGGGCGCCTGAGCAACTCCTGCAAGAGTAGTAAAAGCTTCTTCAGTAAATATGATCCAGATGTAGACATGAGTGGAGTTAAGATCTGGATATCCACAGGCAAAAATGTTTGGTGTCTAAAATAGGTGACATAGTAAATTTCATCCCGTTAAGAATAATGCATCATTTCTCACCATTCCCATGCATCATTTTATAGTAACCTCGTCTGATCTATTAGTACATCGAATTTATTCCCACACCGAAGTGAAGAAATTTAATAACGACCGACAAAATTTGATTCAAAATACGTAAGAAAATAGAATTTTTAGGTTGGGGATTTTTACAAATAAAAGAAATGATGGGGGTTAAAAATGCTTAATATTCAGTACAATTTTTTCCTCAATAGAACGAACCTTGTGTTAATATCTTCCTAAGCTGAAGATGAATAAACGATGAGATTATATTTCTCTCCCTGTAACATGTCAGGGAAGAAACTTTGAATAAAACTCTCATGGACACAAGTATATTTGCAATGTTTTCTTTAACAATATCGTGCAAAATACAATGAACAGTAAAAACACGTTTTTTCATTTTTTTATTACAATAAAGTACAAAACATGCATTCCTGAAATGTTTTGATAATAGTTCGATATTGCACTTCAAATATTAAATTTAGCTCTGTTCAAAAGTTAACGGACACCATCTTGAACTTTGAAATATTAAACGATGAAACCAATAAACTAATATTTTGTGAACATTCCCTTGTTATTGATCACTTCATTACATCTGTCATAAGAGTTTATTCATCTTGTACAAAATAAAGAAGTTACCTTCTTCCATTCATCCTCCAGAAATATCCACGATTCTTACACATTTGTTGGGTTCTTCTTTGAATTCCAATACTGTCCAAGTGTTCTCAATTTGATTGAGGTCAGGAGCATGAGGAGGCAAGCTCATTAGAGCGATCTCATCTTCCCAGCAGGTTTTAATTTTTTTAGCAATGTGGCAAGGAGCGCTGTCCTGCATAAAAATCGGAAGTTGAAGGAGAGCTTCACATCAATAGGAGAGTGCATGCTAATGAAGCAGCCATTTATGGACTTATGCATTACCTGTTTCATGCAGAAAAACAATGGAACTAGATCCGGCAGAAGAAATGATCCCCAAACCATCACACTACCATCTCCTAACTTGACTGTTTTCTTGACGCAGTTCAGAGATAACCTTTCCCTAGTTTGCGTCTGACGTGTATTTTCCCATCAGAACTGAAGATATTGAACTTTGTTTCATCACTAAAATATACTTTCGATCACTGATTATTCGATCAAACGACATGCTCCTGAGCAAACAAAAGCCTCACTTTCTGTGATAGGGAGTGCGATACAGGGACGTGTGGTTTCAAGCCAGCTGGTTGAAGTCGACATGAAACAGTAGACCGGAACACGGTACCACCAGACACGCCTATCTCACGAGAAGTTTGTGCAGCAGTGTTGAAGCAGTTATTCATGCTTTTTCATTGAATTGCTTGATCTTTTTCCAGCGTTGTTTTTGGAGGTCTTGCAGTCTTCGGCTTAAGGCCCCTCCACACTATCAATCTTTTCATCGATCACGAACACTAAATTCGACAAACACGAGCAGGGACAGGAGTGAAGGGCGTCCACACTATATAGTTTTGCTTGATGAAAAAATGGGAGTTTTTGAGTTAGTTGTTCGAAGATCAGATGAAGTCGGTCATTGAAATCGATCCCATGTAATATTTGTGCAATAATTATAGATATATCTTTTAAAAATATTTAGCGGCAATAATATTTTGGACATATAATTTTGATTGGTGAGTAAGACATACTTTCTTCTGTAAACTTCATGTCTCTTTAACACACAGATATTTCTGATACTATGACATGATATACTATTAGTTTGAGGAATTGTTACTTTGAATATTTATTTAAAGATTCTTAAATAATATTTTATTGTATAATTTTTTAGAAATCTAGAGATAGAATTTGGGTTTAATTGAACAGTAACGCATAACGTGTTATTTTAACAGCATAACGTGTTATTTTTTGCCCTTGATTTTGGATATGTATTCTCATCGATATGTGAAAAAAATATGAGAGATATTATTGAAATCTTCATATATGAATCAAGAAATGTTGAGTCTCTTATTTGACTTTCAATGTTTCATAGACTTTCATTGTTCATTTAATTTTTATTCACATGATTTTTATTCTTCATATCATTTTTATTGTTAATATAATAGTTATTTTACAGATAATTTGAAAAATGACAATAGAACAATTCGAACATTTAACATGGTGTCCCCTAACTTTTGAACAGAGCTGAATTTAATGTCTGAAGTGTAATATCGGACTATCAACATAACATATTTTTTTCATAAGCTCAGAAATTTTTTACGAATACATATGAATTGTATTTAAATGAGTGTAAAATATCAAGAATGTGTGTTTTGTAAATTTTGCAATAAATGATTATGAGAATTTGTTCTTAATGTCTCTTGCATTCTGCATGTTACAGTATATGAGAATGTATTACTGTAATTCACAAATACATTATTGAAAGTATCATCGCTAACACTTAAAGGTATGAATTTGTGAATCTATATGTAAGAATGAGAAACAACAAGATGAATCGGTAATTAGACTCACACTCAGACAGCAACATTTTAATTATTCTTTACCGCAGTTGTGACCTTTGATCTTTTACGCTGCTATAAGTCAATAAAAATTCCATCCATCGTAGTGTTTCAAAGTTCACTGTCAAATGCAAACAATGAGTCAATAATTCTTAGGTAATTTCATAGCAACACAGAGTTATCAAGTCTAAATTTTTATTCTAACATAGAATTTACCAAATCCGTACTTTTATGCTAACACTGAGTTATCATGTTAGTACTTTTACGTTAACATGGAGCTATCAATTCGATACTTTTACGCCGACACAGAGTTATCAATTCGATACTTTTACGCCGACACAGAGTTATCATTTCAATATTTTTACGCTGACACAGAGTTATCAAGTCGATACTCTTCCGCCGCCACAGAGTTATTAATTCAATACTTTTATGACAGCATAAAGTTGGTACGTCAATGCTTTGATGCAAGAACTAGGTTGAACACTCCAGTGCGTATGATTTAACATCGGGTCGGTATTGAAGTATATACGAAAGTATATACAAAATCATCAATCAGAAGTGTAAACGAAATCATGGATAACAAAACAGTCTAGTAATGCCGTTAAACGAATATTGGCTAAGTGGTTACCTACGTTGAAGTTGTTCTCTGCCTCACTGATATTTTAATATTTACTAATATAATTTTTTCGTCACAGGTATAGTATAAAAGTCTGTAAAATCACTTCTTCACAATTTGTGAATGTGTCTCTTAAAAAAGTAAGAATTTAATAGTGAATTGATGTGTCATCAATAGCAGCATTAAAATCACTCTACTCACCATAATCAAGCACCAACCCAAACGTGATGAACAAACAAATAGACCATTTTACGTCAAACATTTTCTAAGGAGAAGAAGGAAACATTTTTATCAGTTCTTTTTCCTACTTCAGCCTACACTCTCTTTGCGCGGATGGGTGTTAATGACATCCTAAATATTAAGAATATTATTAATATTAAGAGGTGAGTCTCGTTAGACTTAAACCTCTACTTTCTAAACTTCTAGGGCACATGCAGAAAGCTCTGCTACAGAAATATTCGAGCGAAATCTTTTTTTTTTTAATTTTACTTAAGTTAGTAACTGACAGTTGCTCTTCAAGCTCATCTGCAACTACCACAAATCAATACTCAAAAAAGTAAACCTAATATGTGAGTTTAAACTGATAATATAATACATCTGTCTTTTAAATTGTTAACATGAAACTTGTCAAGTCAATTGTGAACCTCTTTTTCTTCAGACAGTAAATGTGTGATATTTGTTGAGTTGCAAGAAATAGAAACTGCTTTGATGAAGTGTTTGTTGTAATTTGTGAGCTTAATGCGAAGTACAGAGTGGGATAAAAACAGTTAATACGCTTTAAATTGTACTAACTTATTTTCGTTTCAGCAGAGGAAATAAATACAATCTTCTTTGTGAAGCTCAGAAAAAATCTATTCACATATACTTCAAGTTTTCAAACTGAGCTCCTCTGGTTTCAATGCAGCAGGATAACCGATAACCGAAATCGACGATCGAAATCAATACCGACGATCGAAATCCCACTGAAACTCTGCAGAGTTTCAGTGGGTATGGCTGCAGTGACTTCCGCTCTGTCCTTTTCAAGTCAGTGATAAAATTTGGATTGCTGCTGAAAAACTTCTCCTTCACAAAGCTCCATAAATAAAAATCTAATGAAGAAATATATGACAATTTTGGTGATCACAGGACGTTCCCATTCCTTGAAATAAGACCCAGAAAACAAAATTTCAACCAGTCCATAGCATTTTTTGAAGCATTGCTGTAACAGTAACAAAAGAGCTCTGGGTCCTCATGCTTGAAGATATTTCAAAATCTTGAAGATGCAATTCTCTGGTTCCAGCAGGACTGTGTCCCAACCCACATTTCAAAAACGCCATGAACTGGTTGAAATTACGTTTTCCCGGGTGGGTCATTGCAAGAAATATGCAAGCGTGTTTTTCACCGAAATCCTGTGATCACCGAAATCTTCAGACCAGTCTCCTTCGATTTTTTCTTTGGGACTTTGTGAAGGAAAAGGTTCTCACCGTAAATCTAGATCGTATCACTGATATGGCAGAGAAAGTGTAGAAAGTAACACAGATAAACCAGTGAAATTCTACAAAACGTAATCGGTGATTTAGATCTTCGGTTATCCGGCTGCATTAAAGCCAGAGAAGCTCAAGTTAAAAATTTGTAGCATATGTAAATAAATTTTAGTTTTTCAGCTTTCAGGTGGTGGTTGCATTTATTTCTTCCGCTGAATTGCAAAAAGTTATTGCCAGTTAAAGTGTATACACTTTTTTTAATTGAACCTGTATTATACACATCTTTCTACACCAACTGACTCAGATTATTTTCAATAAACATGCAAATTATTTTATTATTTTTTCTAGTTATAAAAATAGCTTCTTCACTCTCATTGCATAAAATCATCCAGCATGTAGGATTACATCGTTCGTGTCGCCTTTAACAGGCCAGTGGGGCAGTGAGATATAGAGCTCAATGTGCACTGCATTCGGTAAAATTCGGAAGAAATTATCATTTAAAATATTCGACGTTAAAATAACACTTCAAATAAATGTTGAAATTAATTTTGGAAACTATTTTCAACACTATGCGTTAGCATCACATTCAGAGATCTATTTATTCTCAGTTTTCCCTCAATTCTTCATTATAGTGAAACCTAATGAAATTTTAACTAAAAGATCAATAGAGAAAACAATTCAGTTTCTTCGCTGCTACAACGTACTGCAGACGGTACAAAGAGACATCGTATGAAGCTCGACGAGACTAAAAGCTGAAATGAAGAGAAGAAAGGAACAGGAAGCAAAACTGAACACATCATCTTGTGTCCTTCCCGTTACTTGCCGCACTCTAACAAACCCTAAACTACCTATCTGCTGATGTATACAAATTTGTCACACATAAATTCAACGTTCAAGTCAAGGCTATGCAATGCACTGAGATGCAGGATGTGTAGTCGCACTTTACGTAGTTTCAATTAATACTGTCGAGGTAAGCTGTGGGCACGGTAAGCACGGGCAATCATGCAGAGACAATCTTAAGTGCTCCATCTCATCATATCTCAACCCACTTCACGAATTTTTCCCATCTTATCAGTTGTTAGTGTTTATGTTTTACGCAGCTGAATCCTAGTCTTGGTCTCAATAAAGTTAAGCACTACACTTGGATGAAACCTAGTCTTGCATTTCAAAAAAATGTTGGCGCACACTACGATGATACCAAGTCTCGAACTTCGATGAAACCAACTCGTGTTTCATTAGTTTCATCAGTTTTTATGATTCAACAAATTTTTTTGCGGACAAAATCGTATAAACTACAGTTGCAACAAATCATTCTTTTCGAAAATTCTAATGTGCAACTAGATAAAAGGAATTATCCTACCTTATCTATTTTGTTCGTTGGGTGGGTCTCACGCTCTGTGGTGTGTTCGTACTCTGAATATTATTTAAATGAAAATTTGTGCACGGGTTCCATGACTATCAAAGTATGTTTAATGATTCCCCATACAATTTGTAGAGCCCATGTTTATTATACTAAGAAATTCATACGAATACTGTAAAAAGGAAATAGTAATTAAATACGTAATTGTTGAAAATTAACACATTTTTTTACAAGCCCTTAGTCTGTGTTGATGATAAGCTGAAGACGCTCTGAAAATGACCTGTAAGAGTCATGAATGAATTTTTAAGGGACTTTAGCTTATCTCTTTCCTAGTTTTGATTTCTGTGTTTTCAAATTTTGTTACTTTGTCGCCGAAACGTTCTTCTCCAATACAGACTAGATGCCGCAATCGAAAGAATTCAAGTCTAGCGATGAAGGAGGCTATTCGTTTTTTGATATTAAATGGAGAACATTGGATGTCAACCACTCTTGTGTTTTCTTAACTTCGTGTGAATGTATCTGGTCCTACGGATATTACCACGGATGTTTCTTGAAAGGATTAGTTGCCCAACAAAACAATGACTCTGTAAAAATGTCGTTGCACTTATTTTCTTGGTTCATTTTAACCCCTGTTTCTGCAAAATTAGCAGACTTGTCCTGGTTTCAGGATTGCTCCTCGAATCATCATTGACTTTACTTGTTGTATTTCGGTCACTACTCAGGTGTCAATTTCACTAATTAGCCCTCACTGATGAAAAGAGTATAAACATGCTTCAATATGAATAGCTGAATAAGGAGATTTGAACAAGCGATAGAGGCACCTTCTGCAGGATTCAGTGTTAGACCAAAATACTTTAATGGAGGTAAGCTTTCAAAGTAAACAAATTTAGAAAAAAGTAAGATATATAGGTTGATGACATGGCATTTTTTATTATTGACGGGTCATGCACATATACTAGTAAACATACTCGTGAATGACGGAGATGTAAATGACAAATCATAAAAAAATGTTAAAACATGAGACTGAATATGTTTGAAATACATACAGTGAAGTGAAAAATGTATTTAGACAGGATGAAAAAATGTATTTATTAGCATTATAATAAACCACATCAATAAAACCTATGATAACATAGTTTTAACACGGACAAACATTTTCAAATAACAGAGAAATAATTTCTAGAGGCCACCTTTAGCAGCAATGACTGCTCCCAAACAATTTCTTCAGGAAGTATGCATTAGGTTCTGGAAACATTTTAAAAAGATCTGGTCCCATTCTCTCTTGATAAAAATTCTTCAGTACTTCCACGCACGTAGGTCACCTAACAGAAATATTTTTTTTCAGAATTCGCAATGAATTTTCAATAGGGTTTGAGGCTGGCGATAAGCTAGGTCATTTCAACACATCAATACCATTATCCACAAACCATTTGTGAGTTGATTTAGCTGTGCTTTTTGGATCATTGTCCTGTTGAACCCACCATTTATTAACGAATCCCATTTTCCCTAATGACTTGCAAATCATCTTCCAAAATTTGCCTATATATGACTCCACCCATTCTTCCGTCAAAAAATTGTAGTGTTACTAACCATTAAAAGAAAAGCAGCACCAGGTCATAAAGTTTCATCCGACATGTTTCACTGGAGGGATGGTATTATTCATGTTATATGCATTATCCTTTTTGCTCCAAACATGATTTGCACTCTTATAACCAAAAAGCACGATTTTGCGCTTATCTGATCATACAATACGTTTAAAGAAGCCATTTTTTATCCAAATACGTTTTTGCAAATTTCAGTTTCGATTTCAGTTGAGATTTTTTCAATAAAGGAGTCTAACAGAGGCTGTATGACTTTATATCTTGTCTGTGGAGTTCTTTAGATCTGGTCTGATCTATTTTTGCAGACTTTCGTTCCATTTCTGCTGAGCTCAGTCCGTAGCTCTTCTCGTGTCATAAACGGATTATTATTAACTATCTGTACCATCTTTTGTCGATTTTTTCCGAAATTTTTCGAGAAGTTCCAGATGCCATGTTTTGTGTGAAAAATGTTACGTCACAAAATTTCTTCTACATCTTTACAATGAACCCTACAGTACTAAAAGGAACATTGAGGGTACTTGTTATGTTACAGTAGCTTCAATGAGCTTTGAATTTGCAAATTATTCGCTTTATCATGCATTTTAAAAGTTTCCCGTGCTCAAACATGCTGCAATGTTATCAGAGTGACAACTTGTGGATGAATAACGGGTAGTTTCACTGATAACCTTACATCGGCTTCTCTGTATGTGATCAAGTTATTTCTATAATGTTCTTTAAGCAATGATTGTTCTAGAAGTAGAAATTTAAAGAACTATGGAAGGAAAATGAAAATGTCGTAATACTTTTTTTACTACCTATTTAATGAAATACCATATAATAGTATATATATGATGAATATTATTTTCTGTCATTTGAATATGTGTGTCTGTGTTAAAACTATCTTAATATAGGCTTCATTGATATGTACTTTATCAAAATGATGAGCAATCAACTTTTTCGTTTTATCCAAATATTTTTTTACGTCACTGCATATATTTAAATTGACTAATGTACGATAAAAAAACAGAAGGCATAATTTGAAATATGTTTGTATGATGCTACCTAGCTAGCTGCTTTGCCAAATTTAGAAAAAAGTATGTAATCGAAATATTACGCAATTGGTACATTGTATATGCTCAGCGTATCAATATTAAGCAATATCCAGGTAAACAACACTTCACGTAACTGTTGTTAATGTTAAAGCTAGGTCTAAATTCTGGAAGTGGGTGAAGTGCAGCCTGGTGAGTCATGTTATTGAATTCATGGACATGGTATTGTAGAAAATACAACAGAAGTAAAATAAGTCTCTTTCTCAACTTGCACTAGGCAAGATTCACCGCAGAAGATTCGAGATTCTGTGTGGAGAAAGGTAATTTACAATGGCACAGCAAGAAGGGTTTATTATTTTCCTCATTAAATCATGTGTATTTCCTTATCTCCATAACCCAAGCCACTGGGAAAAAATCATCTAGTATTTTTAATAAAGGTAATTTCATTTCCTTGTGCCAAGCGTTGGAAAACATGACTCAATGTACTAATTTTTCATCCTGTCACGATACTACTTTGCTGAACATGGAATTTTTATGTTTCTTTGGGGGTTGAAATTTTGTGCGTGAATCAAGTGTTAGTTCTTCCTTTCATGTAAAGAAACATTACTGCAAATACTAGTAGCCTCGTAACAGGTACATTACTGTAACTGTTTCTCTAGTATCCAAGTAACTGAAACATTACTGTAACTGTCTCTCTAGTATCCTAGTAACTGAAACATTACCGTAACTGTTTCTCTAGTATCCTAGTGACTGAAACATTATTGAAATTTTCTCTCTAGTATCCTTGTAACTGTCTCTCTAGTATAGTAATTAAAAACATGTCTCTCTAGTATCTTATTAACTAAGGTCTAGAAGGAAAAGTTGAGACTCACCAGGCTGCGCTCCACCCACTGCTAATTCCTGTAAAAATTAAAATAAAATGTATTAAACATCTTATATTGATTACTTTTAAACTATTTGAAAGGAAAATCATTGCCTTGAGTAACTTTTAATATGATGTGTAAATTTCACGCATGCAATAAAGCTGACATGATATGAAATATTTGACATGCATGAATTCCGTTGAGTAAAGGAAAATATTTCCTATCTACGAGTGGCAGTTAAAAACTGCGATCTAAACCAAACGAGTGAAATGCTAGATTCCCACACCTGCTTTACTCAATAATTTCGCGGTCAGTTGTCATTCTAAGTCAGTTGTCACTCTAAATTATTTCTCACTCACTAAAAACTGTCACTGTAAGGTAGTTGTCCTTTCAAGTTTATTGTCATTCTAAGTAACTTGTCACTCAAAGTTAGTTCTCACTCTAAATCAGTTGTTACTGTAAGGTAGTTGTCACTCCAAGTCAATTATCATTCTAAGTTATTTGTAACTCTAAGTTAGTTGTCATTTTAAGTTAGTTGTCACTCTAAGTTGGTTATCACTCTAAATCAGTTGGTGCTCTAAATCAGTTATCATTCTAAGTAAATTATTACTCTAAGTTAGTTGTCACTGTAAGTCCATCATTCTAAGTTTCTCACTCATTACACTTATACATGAAAAAATAAAATTGTCGCCGGCAATGTACAACGGAAGAAATTTCTTCTTTGGATATGAATATTCGTTCAACGAAAAATTGAGACCACCGGAACGTGAGTTGTGTTAGCACCAGAACACAGAGCACGCCAGCATAAGTCGTGGTAACGCATTCAAGTTTTGATCTAACAGAGTCAGACGTCATCAGAAAACAAGAAAACTGCCAATGCTAGCACGAATAATTTAAAATTGGGATTTGAAATATTGTCGGAGTGTAAAACTCATTTTATCATAGACTTAGCTCTAAAAAGTTCTGCTTCATATAGGATTATTACTGACGCATAATTACTGAGTAATTATTGAGACATGCCTGTACTCCCATCCTATACACAAAACTGTCGATGTCCTCTTGTAAGGAAAATTTGTACTGTGAAAATAGTCTAGTGCAAATAATTCACACCGAATTTTCCTGACCGTGATTGAAAACAAGACATTCATTCATTTATCTTACGTGTTACCTATAGATGCACTCACTCATATGTTCATCATATTTATTATATAATCCATAAACAGACGTCAGCTTTCGTGGTAGAGTTCAGATACAACGGAGTACTGTACTCACACGGGTCCTCACTGATTTATTGTAAGAAACGGTGAATACATACATCTTTTTGTTATACTTCATTCATTACGCGGACTTGGACAGACTTCAATTAATTTACAAGGACGTAAACTCAATAGATCACAGCTGAAGAAACGTCAGTAAGCTCGTTAGTACAGCCAGAAAGTGAGGTGTATGATCATAATTCACATTTTGCCTGGTCTTAAATTTTTGGTGAATGAATAAAAAAATGAATAATTTTTTGCATTGAGTGTTTTTTTTTTGTAAATAATCACCCATGAGTAATTAAGAATACACTAATTTGCTATAAAGGAGTGGAATCATTCATATAATCAGCACCAGAAGACCCCCAAAAAGATTTAATTTTTAAAAAGAAGAAATTATGGGAAAATAGTTACATGACATGAAATATTTAAACATCATCTACGTGTTGTCTAGCAGTAAATAATATTTTTTTCTGATATTTTATTTTATTTTATGCAAAATAACAATAATAAAATAATGTCCAGATTTGCCATGAAATTCACTGAGGACCCGCAGACAACAACACTAAGATAACACCGATATCAGAACAGAGGTAACACCGACAACCACTTAGAGATAACACTGACAACAATACAGAAAAACAGCGTCAACAATACAGAAAAAAACCGTCAACAATATTCAGGTAATAGTCGTGTATCTCGAGTTGTATAATTCTCGTTTACCATGAACCATATTCACGTGTACCAGGATTCCTGTAATTGAAGTTTACCAAAAGTTACAACATTATTGTGTAATGTCAGTCTGGGAATTACTGCGTAAAAATTTATAGTTGAATTACTGTTACCCATCCTCATTCTATCCTTTTTTACTCCTGCTGCATGTGTGTGATTGCAATGCCTGAGCGTAACTGAGATGTCCGTGCACCATTGGTGCCTTAACTTCAGACGGCATGAGACATGGGTAAGAAACCAAGAATGAAGTGAGCGCATTCAATTCTAGTTTTCAACAAAAAAATAAATTTTCTAGTGTACTACTACAGCAATGTCGTGCGTTTGGAAGCAAGACTCCACACCCAGTCATCCAGCAGGAAGGTCCAAATCTTCTGCAGAAGAACTGAACCGCCCACACAGCACCTGACACCTTGGCTCATATGAATAAGTGCACCACCTGCGGCAGCAATGGGGAACAAGGGCAAGGAGAGCCACATGGCCTTCAGAGGGCAACTTACACAGGCAGGACACTTGTTGGGGAGCCTCGTGTGAAGACGACCTGTTGCCATCACATGCCTACGAATTACACGTGCACAAGCTCATAGTTAACTCCTAACCAAATACTACTTATGATAAGCTCGTCATGAGCTACTGATCAATTACTAATCATATGGATAAGCATAAGCATAAACTAATTAAACATTGTTAATTATAAAGAAATTATCATAAGCACCAGACAGTTCTAGTGGAAATTCCACACTTTAAAAGTGATTGAATTAAGGATTTTTCCATCCCTAACTGCGTTATGAGTTTGATGAGATTTGACTTATTCGATATTATTATAGAGATGAATACATTAAAGGTTTACGACGAATAACTGTGTTTTAAATGAATATCTTCATTAAAATGTACGGAACTTCTATTCTGTATTTTATCTACCGATAACATGGCCCAGATAATACCCGTTAAATTCTTTGATTTAATGTGATAAAATTAAAGATCTATGAAATAGAATACATTTTTCAGTTTCATCTGTGGTTCTATCAGAACCTTAATATTTTTCATGAATGTATAGAGAACTTCCATTCGGTATCTTTTCTACCGATAACACGGCCGTCTAGGAGAAGAGCGCTAATAACGGAAAAATGGCGCATTTTATAGTGATCCAGCACCTTTGGTATCTACAATACAATGTTTAGGATACATGTATACCCGTTCTGATTTAAATTCAATAATTTTTCTTCAGTAATAGATAAGAAGTAATGGGACGTACACGCGTATAGTAGATACATAGATAGAGAAAGAGAAAGAGAGGAGATACACTGTCTATTATACAGGGTGTCGATGAAGTCTCTTTACCATTTCAAAAATTTATTATAAATGCAATTAACAGGATTTTTTATTAAGATTTATTTTATTGTATTCAGCGTTTATTGATTTTGTTTACTATATTTAATAGGCTTCTACATGGGCACCATGAGTTGCAAGAAGCACATCAAGACGGTACTCGATTTCTTGTCATGTTTGTTGTAGCATGGCCACATCAATTGTGGCAATGGCATCAGTAATCCTTTGCATTAGGTTAGTAATATCCCATATCCTTGTTCGATACACGATATCTTTAACATAGCCCCATAAAAAAAGTCCAGGGGAGTGATATCTGGTGAACGTGGTGGCCAAGGAATTGACCCATCCCTTCCAATCCACTGGTCTGGAAATGTGTGATTGAAGAACCCACAAACATGCAGTCCCCAATGTGGTGGTGTACCATCTTGCTGAAAAATGAGGGCTGGTTGAAGGTCATTCAGTTGTGATGCCACGTATTTAGTTAAAAGGTCATGGTAAACATTTGCAGTAATTGATGTCTCGTTGAAGGAAAATGGACCAATTATTAGATTGCACATGATCCCACACCACACATTCACCTTTGGGGTATTACATTCGATTTCTCTAGTCACGTGGGCGTGTTCTGATCCCCAGATTCTCACACTGTGTTTGTTCAGTTTTCCTGAAACATGAGAGGTTGCCTCATCAGTAACACAAACTGAGAAATGTTTCAGAATTTCTGAGGAATCCTCAGAAATTCGTTCCAGCATGTTAACTGCGAACTCTTTTCACCTTGGTTTACCATTTGGCTCGAGTGCCTGCAAGAGTTGCACTTTGTAAACCTAAAATTGCAAATTCTTTTGTAGGACCTTGTGTATTGTTGAACGCAGTACCTCTAACTGTGTAGCAGCAGTACGGATGGACTTTGTGGGAGAACGCAAAAAGGATTGTCTTACACGATTGGTGATTTCATCTGATGTTCTTTGTCACCCACTCCTCCCTTTTTCTAACACTGTCCCTGTCTCCATAAAAATCTTGTGTAATGCACGAATTGACGGACGTGATGGTGGATCTCTTCCATTCTTAGTTCTGTAGTTTCGCTGAGTCTGCCTATCCGATTTTGTTTCAACAAACCATGAGACACATTGTGCCTTCCCTTGAGAGGTAGCCATTTTTTAGGGGTTCACTCAACAGCACCTTTTCACAAACAGGATCACTGAAACACAGAAACATATATATGAATAAAAACTTTAATAAAAACTAAATACAGTTAAACAAATCTAAATAAAATATCTTATCAAATGCATTTGTAATAAATTTTAAAATAGTAAGGAGACTTTATGAACACCCTGTATATGTAGATGCGCTGATCATAAGGATTAGCATAAACATTTGTTAATCATACGCTATTAATTTTAAGGATAATCTTAGGTATAAGGTAATCATAAGGATAATCTTAGGTATGAGGTAATCATAAGTTGCTAATCATAAGGATAATCTTAGGTATCAGTTAATCATAAGCTGCTAAGCATAAGGATAATTATAAGAATAGGGTAATCATGAATATGTAATCTCATTTTTCGCAGAACAGCGTTTGTTCATCTCTTCAATTTATGTCTCACGAATAGAAAAAGCAGATTATGCTACTAGAAGTTGGACGTACAGTAAAAACCGATTCATTGAATACATAGTAAATAAGTATTCTTTCAACACACAGTGAATAAAGATTCATTGAATACACAGTATATAAAGATTCATCGAACCCACAGTAAATAACGATTCATCGAAAATACAGTTTATAACAATTCATTTTACGCAGTGTATAAAAATTCATTGAACACACAGTAAATAACGCTTTGTCGAACATACAGTATATAACACTTCATTTATCACAGTGTATAACAATTGATTGAACACTCAGTAAATACCAATTCATCGAACATACAGCATATAACAATTCATTTACCACAGTGTATAACGATTCATTGAACACACAGTAAATGATAATTCATTGGACGTACTGTATAAAATATTCATTCAACAGACAATGTATAATAATTCATTCATCACACAGTCTATATCAATTCATTGAGCACACAGTAAATGACGATTCATTCAATGAAAACGAAACAAAGAAATAACATTTGGACAGGAGTAATAATAGGATGAAAATTGTTCGTGTGAAATGAAAATTGATAATAACAAATGAACAAAAATAACCGTTTCATAGGAATAACGACTGGATAAAAACAATTGTATTTTAGCACCAACGGAATGTAAATAGCAAGTAAATGTAAATAACAGTTGAATGGAAATCGCAATTCAAAGGATAGGTCAAATGAATGGAAACAACAACTGAGTAAAAATCTACGAAAATAATATTCGTAGGAAAATCGTATCTGAATTAACATAATTCGATGGAAATAGCTATTGAGTGGAAATGATAATTGGAGTGGAAATGACAATTGAATGGAGAACACAGTTGAGTAGCAATAACAATGGAACAACTGGAAACAATAGAACTTAACCAGAAGAGCTTCCACGTTTTATTTTACGGTGCATTGCACGGTCTGTCAGGAGCAATACAATGTGCCCGGAGTAAAAATGCTGTGCTGGGAGCAATAACGGTGTGCCCAGAGCAATAACGGTGTGCCAAGGGCAAGAACCGTACGCGAGGGACAATAACAGTGTGCCAGAAGTAATAACTGTGTGCCAGGAGCATTATCGGCGTGGTGGAAACAAGAACTATAGAGTCCCATAACTGGCGCAATACCTAAATGGAACTCACATCACTCGGTTAAAACAAGTAAATAGTTTACATGGAAAACACTGCACCTAGAGATTGACAGGCTTTGATTCCATTCACGGTTAATATAATAAATCACAGGTGTGAGCCCAATTAAAATGCTCCAATCCGGATCCGACCCGAATCTTTGAGCGGTCAATGTTATCAGATTACTTCTAAAAGGAAAATATGCATTTGTCTCTGTTTATCTGCTGGAGGAGTGTGCATCTGGATACGGATATTTATAGGCAGGAAATGCATACATCAGTAGCTGTCAATTGGATTTCCTTGAGTGTATTCAGGCCTTTCATACTACGACTTCACCTGGTAACTTCTATCAAGATTAATGTACTCAGATGTATCCGAAAAATCGATCATCCCTCCCACGTGCCAAAACATTGTATTATAAAAACTCGAGGAGGGCATCCAACAGTATGAACGTTACCTTGGTGCAGTCTGCAGTAAATTTCTTTATTCTGGTAAGTCGTATGTTGTGCTCGTAGCTCCAGTTTTTTATTATTGTAAGTTGTATGTCTTTCTCGTAAATTTAGTTCTTTATTCTGGTAAGTTGTATGTTGAATTTGTAAATTTAGTTCTACATATATTCTGGTAAGTTGTACTCGCATGTGGGACTCTTAGTTCTTTATTCCGATAAGTTGTATGTGGGACTCTTAACTTTAGTTCTTTCTTTTGGTAAGTCGTATGTGGGACTCGTAAATTATTCTAGTGTGTATCTTTGCGTGGACGATAAGACTTTCTTTCATTCAGAGTTATCGCGGTAATTTTGTATGAAAAATTGGTGACAATACTGATTAAGTGAGTAGGTGTTATTAATGTAGTTCTCGGATAAATTTATTTAGTATTTCTTTACTGCATAAATAATTCTAGAATTATTCATGAAATGAGTGCACTATCAATAGAAGTCATTCGCAGATGTCCTGATGAAATTAACTATCTAGAAATGTTCTCTTAATGTGAGTTTTTGTAGAACGTTTTAGCAAAATAATTTATTCAAAACTGTCGTATTAAAATGTGATGTGCTAAAATATTGTCGACTGTTTTATGATATTACGTTATTTTGGAATGTTTTAATAACCTATATTATTGTATAATAATTGTTTATAAACAGTAATTCTTGAATATTTGATTAAAATAAGTTGTTCCCGACTGTTCTACCCGGTGAGCCGAAAAAAAACTGAACAAACCCAAAATCTCAATTCTGCACTAAGTACTTCATAAACTCTCACCAAAGTGAGTAAAATTTTCAGGCAATAAAAATACCAGTCTAATCTTCAATTTTATTCAATATAATCGCCATCCACAGCGATGATGACCTCGAGACAGCACCTGAAGGTTTTGCAGGACTTGACAACGTTGTCCGTGTTCATAGTCATCGACTCTCGGTCAACAGATGCTTTATGAGCGGTAATGTTTGGGTGGCGAATGCGGCAGGCCTTGGCCTCAATGTGCAGGCCTTTATGTTTCTCACCGCATCGACTGTCCAAGTCTTCTCATCGGAGAAGATGATCACCCAACTAGGTGGAGTAGATTTGAGATCATTTATGAGCCTTTGGCAACGTTCAAGATGCTTTGCGCGGATAGCTGGCGTGAGTTGCGGCCTCTTAACAATTACAAGGGACTTGCCTTCCAGCTCTGCCGATGGTTGTCGAACTGTGGCCGCTCCAACATCGAGCCTCCTAGCGTGTTGGTACATGGATGTCAAGGGAATGCTTTTAATGGCATCTCGCAAGCTGTTTCGATCCCCAACACTCTTTCGACCACTGACAGCTCGTCTGATCGAGTAGACGGTTGTACGGGACACCCCAACAAGATTTACAACCTCCCTAACTTTGATTCCCGCACTAAGAAGTGCAGACATCTCCACTCGTTTATCTCGTTGGGGAGCCATTTTACAGTAAACAATAATAACAAAACTTTATTTGCAAAGTCAAATTAACATGCTTTCGGATGATATGCGGCAAGATAGGATGGGAGTTGGCAAACAATCAAGATTTTTAATCAAGGGATGTGTTCAGTTTTTTGGCCCAACCGCTATTTGAACGAGTTTTAGAAGAATGTGTGATTAAATTAAGTGATTCCATAACGCATTATTCTTGTCAGGTTGAATGAATCATTTTATGCACGAAAGATGTTTCTGTGAAATCAAAAGCGATTCGCTCATACATACAAGATGTGTATACTGTATATAACGTTTATGATGTATACATATATATATATATATATATATATATATATATATATATATATATATATATATATATATATATATATATATATATATATATATATATAATTTATATATATATATTTATGAATATGTACTGTATACTTAAATATGCGTTGCTGTCTGCAATTCAGAAGTAAGGGTTTTCGAGTATATTATACCCGTACCAGAAATTATTACTGAGAGCTAACACAGGCTCTCAACTGCTTCATGAGAAGTGAACAACTGTCGTTTTTTCCGTGGAGGGTAGTTAAGAAGGATGTTTCCCAAACGAAATTCCTTTAATTAGGGAAACTTCAGGAAAGAAAATTTAGCGATGGAATTTTCATGAGGCAAATTTTATAAAGGAAATTTAACTAAAGAACCTTATGAGAAATTTTTAACTAGATGTAACTCATGAAGGAAATTAATCAGGAAAACGTCAAAAGGGATTATAACTTGTGAAGTTTCATTAAGTATATTTTATGAGTGAAACTCCGCGAAGGAAATTTTAAGAGGGAAACTTTGTGAGGGAAATTTAACAAGGATATTACAAATTTGAGAAGCTGGAATAAACGCTAATGTGTAGTTTCCCCTAAACACTGGGATCGCTTCAATTGCTTGAGATTCGAAGAATTTGCGTGTAATACACACCCGTACGCAACCATCACCGGAAGAAGTGAGAGTTTTTTCTCCACAGCATCACTTGATTAAATCTCCACACGCATTCGGAAGCGTTCAGTAATATTGACGTTACGTTTAAGCCTTCAAATTCTCTCATCTCACTCAAGGAATGTACGTTCAAGTTAACACTCAATATCTCTACGCTCACGCTATTTACGCTCAAGCTCTCTCCGTTGAAGTTCACTATGCTCAAACTCTTTACACTCAACTTCTCAAAGTTTCAGTTCTGTTCGTTCAATCATTCTACCTCAAGACTTAGACACGAGGGGCGAAAATAGTTGAGTTCACTCCTTACAAACAAGATATATGTTTTTTTGTATACCTGCCTCATGAACACCACGTGAATTAATTAGTCAAAATAAGAGAGAAAACACAGGCCCTATTAATTGAAAAAACCCTTCGTGCATTAATTTTCACTCAGTGGGATTATCGATGTTATTTCAATTGCAAAATTAATCTCATATTAATCTTTTTTCATGTCAGGTAAAATCGACACTGTAACTATGAAGACATCACTACTCTGCCTGCTGGTATTGGCCGCAGTGGCCTGTGCGGTCCCACAGGCTG
>VCRD01001121.1:81352-95440 GCA_006783055.1 Trinorchestia longiramus
AGGAAGACAAGACAAAGGACAACGAGCTCAACTCAATGAACAACAAACTACAAACGTGAAAAAACGTAGATTTTTTCCAAATATTTATTTATCACAAAATAGATCGAGAGTTATCGAATATTCTCAGTGTAATTCTTTGGTGTAAAATGATCCAAAAGCTTGTTTGTACATACCGAAATTAGTTTTTTCCCATAAAAATCTCTCAATGTCGAACTTGTGTCCTGTTTCAGAAGGGGGCGGCTGCAGTTAACACAGATCTGGGGGCGGGAGCGGGAGGCAAGCGAGGTGAGTTTGGGGAGAATTCATCATGTGTTCACTAACTAATTCCTTCATTTTTTCTTGCTAATTTTTTCATTAATTAAGGGAAATTAAAAAACAATAAATCAAACTATGATTGTTAACTAAGAAAAATATTGCAGGAACATTTTGGCATCCTAATATTTTTGTTTTCGAAAACGATGATGAGGTAGTAACGTTTGATACAAACGTTTCCTGCGAACTTTTAGTTCAAACTTGCTGTAGGAACAATCGCCATAAACGTTCATAATAAAACTTTCACGTGAAACGTTTTCTAAAAAATGTTAAAAACAAACGTGCACGGTGAAATAACTGTGGAAATTTCAAAAGATCTGAAGTTTACACGAAAATAAAATCTGAATTACTTTCTGAACATACTTCATCTTCAATGACTGATTATGGCTGTATCAATATGCCACAATATAAGGGGATACAATGGAATAGAATAGAATATGGCAACAGGAACGAGGCGTTTGGTTCATTTTGGGGCTGCTACTTAAGTCTTTTTTCTATTGATCACGACGATGCATCTCAATTATACATAGATATTTTGGCACCGTGCACACATGATTAAATTACAAGCATTTCAATCATGTAAACACACCACAAACATACGTACACAAGCCTCAAACTTAAGAAAAATATGGAATTAGTATTTCACAGAACTGGGGATTCCTAATCCAATATTTCTCGAAACGTTCTTAGAATGTAATCACAGTGTCTGCCGAAACGATATTTTCGGGCAGCAGATTCCAGGTTCTAACAATTTTAACTGGAAAGAAGTTTCGTGCCTGGAACGTCGTGTATATGCTTATTATTAGATTATAACCGTCATTTCTGGTTCGCATGTTATCGTCTCTGTCAAAAAGCCCTTCTAGGGTAGCATCGATGCAGTTATTGATATATTTATAGGTCTCGATGAGTTACACTTGGAATTTCCTTTGTTCTAGCAAAATAAGCCCGAGCTGCTGAAAATACCTTATTTAGCTTAGATTACGGAATGCCGGAATCATCTTCGTGGCATTAAGCTAATTTTTTTCTTTTTCGTCTTTTCGTAAGGTACGAGACCACAATTGCACTGCATATTCTAGACGTGGTCTCACTAACTCTTTATAGAGCGGTAGAATGAGGTTTTTAAATTTCTTTTCAACGTTTCTTACAATGAAACCAAGTAGCTTATTCGCATTTCTGACGCTTTGAGATTTTTTGTGATAATGATACCAAGTTCTTTTTATTGCCGTTCTACTTCAATAGGTGCGTCGTTCATCGTATGTTGGAAATGCCGATTATTAGCACCAACATGCACGCCTGAATGCATGTCAATGTTGAAGCTCATTTGCCAGGTTTCAATCCATTGAAGTAGAAGATTGAGGTCTGATTGAATACTCATTCTGTTTCTTTCAGTGAACGCACTGGGACAAAATTTTTTGTCGTCCGAAAATTTGTAAATTTTACGGATGATCCCGACGTCAAGATCGTTAATGTAAATGATGATGAGGAGCGGGACTAAAACGTTCCGTTGGGAGACTCCTGATGTTATATTCGTCAGATCACTGGTTTGATCTTGAATCATCACTCGAGTGCGACCAGTGAGCCAGTTTCGTATCCATCGAGAGTAGTGGCCTCATATTCCATGATCCTCCTATTTGGCCACTAGTCTTCCATGGGGAGCAACACCCACAAATTTGCAATACCCAAAATACCCACTAAAGATGGTCCGGATAGGGATTTTTCAATATACGAGGATGCAGATGCAGATCTTGAATTTCAATATCTGCGGATGTAAATGCCGATGCCTTCTCTCTTTTTTCTATTGAGCTTAGAAAATGAGTTTCAGGCACAGATAATGAATGAAAATAATTATAATGTTGAAAGAAATAATTTCTCCACTGGATGCAACTAATGAATGAAGTTGTTTAGTAATTTAGTGAGCTTGTAAATGAAATTATGCGTAAAAAACTACTACAAAAATGGCTCAAATTTAAAATTAATAGCAGTAAGTGAATGTTATCTATATTACCAGGATGCAGGATGAAAACTCAATTCAAATGCCTCCCAGCAACCCTTTCCCCAGCCAACCACCAGTCAGAAAAGGCTGCCACTTACATTCAATAATTGTAGCCAATTATTGGCCAGTTGTGTCTTAAAAACAAAAGTTTCTCTGCTTGCTCAGTAGCTAACTTGGATTTTTTTTTATCATACACGATGTCAACTCCACTAAATAGACGCTCCTAGGCTACACTGCTGAAAGGACACGCTAAGGGTGTCCTAACAAGTACAGCAAAAGAAGGATACGAATGAGGATTCGTGCACCACCAAATGAGAGAATCTTCTAACAACCGTATGCTTTTCAATCTTTTATGTATATCAATCATTGAGATGGTATATTTAGAAATATCTGTTTTGCACAGTTCTTCAATATTGTTATCTGACAAGAGTGAGGCAAGCATTGTGTCTGCAAGGCTTCTGATGCCCCTAGGGAAATCAATCTTCAATATTTATATTTTCCTTTTCTGTGAGTTCAGGTCCTTTTTATTCGTTGTGGTTTCTTTTTTATACATAAACCCCAAACTTGCAATCCACCTTTGATGCACATGTTGTTCTAAGAATTTTGCCTTGTATCTCGAATACAGAAGAGTTGCGATGACATGATGGTCGTTGTGCTGTAATTTATCAAAGTTGGCACTCGTTTCTGACAATAGCTTAGTTTTCATGGCTTTAACGCCTTCATCTTCCTCTGTACTGCTGCCCTGACGTATGACTTTCGATGTGGGAATAAGAAGTATAGTTTGTCAGGTACAAGATGAAGCTGGACTGATGTTCTTGGTTACCTCATTAAAAGGCTTGAAGACAGCAACACAGTTCTTCAAGATGACATCATCTGATGCAGAAAGGGGCTTTAGAATAGAATAGAATAGGATAGAATGAGGCTATAGGAACGAACCTTCTGGCCCATTCTTGGGTCGGATAATTACTTCGATAATTATTCGGTTGTTTTACCCAAGTCCCATGCCGTATTTCTAACCGCATCAACCATGTCGGCAGCGGGATTCGAACCCGGGTCTTTCGCTCGCAAGCAGATTCGCTCACCAGTCAACCAAGCTGGTGATAGTCGATCAAGCTGGTGATGTCCTTTACTGTGCTATTACTGGCAGTGTACAACATACAGCCTCTTTCATTTTAGAAATTCTCTTTAACATATGAAAGCTGCTGTTCCAGCGTGTTGCAATGTCAGGAAGAACACTAAGTTGCTGCATATTTAGCCGTTCATGTATAATTTCTTAACTCTTCTTGTGTAGTTGCTGAATGATTGAAATATGTTGAAATTGCTCTGCATTTGGAGAGCAAATCGCTTACACTTTTTTGGGTCGTATCTCCAACTCTGACTACGAGTTACAATTGATGTGCAAAGCAATCAAGATTATTCAGGTCGGACAGAAACATAGTTTTTTATATAAGTATCTGTATTTCGCATCACACAGTGAACTCTCTCAGGAACAATTTTACATTTCTCCAGGATTTTTAGAAACATAACACTTATGTACTCACCAGTATGGCGGTCCGCCAGAAGTTCTGCATTTATCAGAAAATATTACCTCTTACATTGGTAATCGACTGCATGACACGTTTGAGATAGAAGAGGCACTCCCGATTTGCTGTCAGACCACGCGCCTGTGGTGAAAGACCGGTTCGATGATTCAACCCAGATAGTGATGATTGACTATATTTTTTCTTCGACTGAAGGGTAAATATTTTTACAGATCTTGTCGCTATAAACGTTCCTTTTCTTCAATTCATATCATGGAAACCCTGTTTCCATAAGATGTTCAAGGCTTCCATCAGATGTTCTTCTCCATGACTGATGGGCAAGTCGTCTAGCACTATTATTTTAGCAATTTTAACCTCCAGTACTTTTATTCTATCATCAATTTATCCCATGATTTATTTCACTCGAAATAGACTACTTTTGTCTGTTCTTTGCTTACTTCCTTACTAGTTGACGACTCCTGCAACTGCACAACATTTTTTTTCAGAGAACTTTCTTTGGCTTCTTTTAACTCCTAGAACTCATCAAAATGCATAGACTTTAAGTGGTTACGTAATGATGTTGTTCCTTTACATTTACGGGAATAATTTGTGCTACAGGCGTTATATTTAGCCACATCATTAGAAATGTGTTAAAATACTTCCATACTGTGCTTGTTTGAAGAACTGTTATATCTGTAAAATTATAAATATTTATCGAAGCAGTTTGATCAGCAAAGCACTATTAATAATTTGACAATAATAGTAAGTAAAGCAAGTACGCAATTCAATGAACAGGACAAATAACCAGAACATCCTCCCTGAATAATATTGCATTTGACGGCCGATCATGCCAAACATGTTCAAATGTTAAATTCGCTTAAAGTAATCAGTACTCAACACTGCAAAAATAAGGTAATAGTACGACCATTAAATCAATACTGCACGGAATGAGTTTAATTATTATTTGCTTCATTACATAACTTATCACTTGTTTTTAACCAGATAACGATTATTGAATTAACGCATACAGATCACCTGACCTACACTGCATGAATGCAAGATCACAACTAATGTCACACAGTGACAACTGACAACACACCCTCAGAGAGCATTACCTGCTCACTTCCGTTGCACCCAGTCTTTTCCCTGTATAAGCACATAATAATTAGTTTTCAACTTTATCTTGTGCATCATACAAGCACTAAAAGAAGTATTTACTTAACACATCATGAAGCTTAGTTGATTGGTTTCCAATTATCTTCAAAACGAAAGGGACTGCGACTGTTTTATTATAAATATGGATTATTTAAGACATCTGTTTAACATTGACACTGAAAAGTGCGGATGCAGATGCAGATATAAAAAATATGCAGATATCTGTGGATGTGGATGCGGATGCAGATGCAGATATCTGCACCACCTGTAATGCCCCAATACCCACATTACTTTCATTACCAACAATACCTAAAAAACACAATATCCACAATACACGCAGTGCACACAATACCCACAATACACAAAATAACCCCAATAATTTTTTTTAACGATTTCAGAGCGGAAGGAACAGAGTTCATGCATACTCGTATTGTTCAAACAAGTTCATAAGGACGATTAGTAATGATGATTGTACACACTGGGGTTAGTTTTGATTACTGTACACACAAGGGTTACTATTGATCACTGTACACACAGGGGTTAGTATTGATGACAGTACACACAGGGGTTAGCATTGATGACAGTACACACTGGGGTTAGTATTGATGACAGTACACTCTGGAATTAATATTAATGACTGTACACACTAGAGTTAGTATTGATCATTGTGCACACTGGAGTTAGTATCGATGACAGTACACACTGGGGTTAGCATTGATGACAGTACACACTGGGGTTAGTATTGATGACAGTACACACTGGGGTTGGTGTTGATGACTGTACACACTGGAATTAGTATTGATCATTGTACATACTGGGGCTAGTATTGATGACAGCACACACTGGAGTGAGTATTGATGACTGTTCACACTGGGGCTAGTTTTGATGACGGTAGACACATAAAAAATCGTCTTTATTTTAAAACCTCCGACGTCATCACCGACATCCCCTGAGTGGAGGATTATCAGTGTATTATTATTTTTCACTTCTTTTTTGCTATTATTATTATAATTTTAAAATTAATAATGACATTAGCATCATTACGTTATTATTATTACTATTAGTATCATTACTAATAATGTTATGATTATTTTGTTATCAGTGTGGTTATTCAAGTGGTCACAACTTCCTTATCAATCATTTTTCATTTGTTCTTCTTAGTTCATCACTCAACAACCAACATTCCCCTTCCAGTTTCCCTCTTCAACATTCCACATTTCTTTCAACCTACTAACAAGACATACATACACTCTACAAGGCTAGGCTTAAATGAACTGTTCCAGGTACGCACGCCTTTGCAGTTACGGTACGCGCGTGTACGGTAAAGACCAGTTGTGTACACTAAACAGACCAGTTGTGTACACTGTACACACACCAGTTGTGTACACTGTTCACACACCAGTTTATTTTGTGCTCGATGTACTGTCTGTTTGTACGGAGCAGCACCGAGCATGTGACAGGTAGACACAATACAGGTACACTCAATTAACAGGTAGACACTATACAGGCGCACTCAATTAACAAGTAGACACAATACAGGTATACTCAGTTAACAGGTAAACAGCATACAAGTATACTCAGTTAAAAGGTAAATAGAATACAGGTATGCCTGTATTCTGTTTACCTATTAATTGAGTATACCTGTATGGTATCTACCTGTTAGCTGAGTATATTTGCATGGTGCCTACCTGTTAGCTGATTATACCTGTATTGTGCGTACCTGTTAATTGAGTGTACCTGTACGGCATCTACCTGTCACATCCACGGCGCTGCCCCGTACGGACAGTACCTCGTGTACAAAATAAACTGGTGAGTTTACACTTCATACAACTGGTGGGTTTAGAGCACACACGACTGGAATGTTCACAGAGCACACGACTAGTGTGTTTCGCAACTATTGTGTTTACAATACAGACAACTGGTGTATTTCCAGTACACGCAGCTGGTGTGTTTACAGTGCACACAACAATTGTATTTATGGGACACACAACTGGTGTGTTTACAATGCACACAACTGGTGTATTTTTAAATCATAAGATGACTGTTGAATCCTGCAGTCAACTGCCAATTATTGTGTTCCAGAGGCGAGACTCTTAGGCTTTGGCTACTCCTCGTGCTATGGACCTTGCGGAGGGGTGAGTCCTTTTAAAAAAATCGAATAAATGATGACTGAATTATCAAAGTACTGATCTACCCGACAATAAATTAAATGTTTCTTGAGTGAATCCTAGCAGTTGTTCTTTCCAAAAACATTTTTTGGCGCAAAATTAAGCTGGATTTTCTGTCATTTGTTCGCTGAATTATTTGACAGTTTTGTAGTGCATTATGATCCACTTCTTCAGTTTATGGTGAGTTGTGGTTCACTTCTCCAGTGTATGATGAGTTATGGTCCACTTCTCCAGTTTAAGGTGAGTTATGGACCATTTCACGGATATATGGGGAGTTATTGTCCACTTCTCCAGTTTATGGAGAGTTATGGTCCACTTCCCCAGTTTATGGTGAGTTATAGTCCACTTCTCCAGTTTATGGTGAGTTATGGACCATTTCTCAGATATATGGGGAGTTATGGTCCACTCCAGTTTATGGAGAGTTATGGTCCACTTCTCCTGTTTATGGGGTGTTATGGTTCACTTCTTCAGTTGATGGTGAGCTGTTCATTAAAATTTGATTGATTGACGGTGAATCATTTTGCGCTCAGTCCTTACTACTGAATAAGTGATGGAAATAAAAAAGACAGTTGACAAAAACGCTAATAAAAATCTTATTAACTTTTTCGTATTTTTGTAGTCGAGCGCGAGTGCTTATTTCTAGAAAGATTTTAAAATCTTGCTGCAAGTTGTAGGTCCTGACAAACCAATTTTTCATTACAGTACGGATGTCTCTTCGACGAATGCTACTCGCCTTATGACGTTCTGTTCTACACGGGCTACTGCGCGTGCTGTTCTGTGTACGACATATACCAGTGTTACTAGACCAGGACGGACTGCGTGGCAGTCATATAGACGTCTTACGGCCGGTCTGTTCAATGTCACAGGAGTCTAGTGTTCTCTACAGTATTTTACAATCTAGAGCTGAATGGCTATAGACCCTCTGGACAATCTAAGGTCGTAGGGTTCTAGAGTCACTGGACAATCTAAGGCTGTTGGGCTCCAGAGCTACTAGATAATCTAGAGCTGTAGGGTTCTAGAGCAACTAGATAATCTAGGGCTGTAGGGTTCTAGAGCTACTGGACAATCTAGGGCTGATGAGTTCTAAAGCTACTGGACAATCTAGGGCTGTAGGGTTCTATAGCTACTGGCCAATCTAGGGCTGTAGGGTTCTAGAGCCACTGGGCTATTTAAGGCTGTAGGGTACTGGAGTCACTGGAGAATCTAGGGCTGTTGGGTTCTACAGTCAATGATCAGTCTAGGGTCTAGGGCTTTTCATGACATATATACCTGCACTAGTACAGTTCTTACTAAGGTAGGGACAGTAATGTCTAATTTGTCATACAAGACTTAAAAAGAAACATGAAACTTACTCAAAATTTAATCTGATATTTTTCGCTGCCCACTTCGGAGCTTTTGTGTAGTTATTTAAAAGGCGTTTATGTGGATTATTCGCACTAAATATTGCTCTATTTCTATCTACGGTGATGAATTATTCATGAACTTTTCTTCTGTATTTTACCTAAAGTTGTATAATTATAGGGAAAACTTCTGTATGTGCAATAAATGATTCCATCATCCACGTGTTTACTAATAATCTTCAGCTCATTTCTAAGAGAGGTCGAAATTTCTAATTATTTGTCTGAATTTAAAACTGAAATTTGTTGTGAATATTCCTCAGAATTTGAGATAGAAATCTTTCTCAATGCCTGAGTACTTTTCAAATAGTTTCTTTTAAATAATGCATGCAAGTTAATCTGAAGAAAATTGCCCAACATTCTATCGATTTATAAACAGGAAAGTTTGACGAATATCCAACTGTTTTTCAAACAAATCTTTCCTGAAATATTCAAGTCAATTTGGAGGACAAACCGCTTTTTAAATGCTTAGATTGAAACAGAATATTTTTCTTGAATATTAGAGTAATTTGAAGCATGAAAAAGTTTATAAGTACTCACACATACGAGTATTGAAAGTAACATTATTTTCAAAATGTTTGAGGGGTTTTACAACTTTAAAGTGTAAACTTCGGCTGTTTTCAAAACAGTACAGGAAACAGTAAACATTCGGTTGACTCTGAAAAAGAAAATTTAATATTTCAAATTTCTGAAACGCTTTTCAGTTAGAAATCAATCTCTCGAGTTAGATCCAAAATTTATTGCGACCAAAAAAGCATTCATCAGCACAAACGGATTCCATGATGAAAAAATACGATAACTGTCAGTTTAAACAATTGTACCTGTTTAATACAATTGTAGATTGTTGTGTCAATCAGATTCATTAGATGCAACAGCCACAGATTGTAGCATCAATCAGGTGCAATAGCTACCAATTGTAGCATCAATCAGGTACAACAAATTCAGATTGAATCACCATCAGGTGCAACAGCCAATGCACCTGATTGTGATTGTAGCAACGATCAGATGTAACTAGCGCACAATATAGTATCTTGCAGGTGCAACAGCCACAGATTGTAGCATGAAGTAGATGGAACAGCCACGGATTGAAGCAGTAATCAGGTAGCAACGATCAGATGTAACTAGCGCACAATATAGTATCTTGCAGGTGCAACAGCCACAGATTGTAGCATGAAGTAGATGGAACAGCCACGGATTGAAGCAGTAATCAGGTGCAACAGACACAGATTATACAATCAATCAGATGCAACAGCTACATATTGCATCATCTACTATAACTGCCAGAAAAAGCCACGTTGGCGGACTACTAAAGTGGTGGAAATATTGATAAGACATTCTATATTTTTGCTTAAATCTTTCTATATATTGATTGAAATACAATAAATTTTTGACCATAGGTAAGGAATAAAACAAGAAGTGTGCATTCAAAGTTTATATCACCGTATAGTTTCTTGTACAGTTATTACAAAAATACTCTTCAGAGGATCAAAATTTGATGGAAATAAAGAAAAGACACCTTGTAAAAATTACGTCTATCCGAAATATTTCACATTTGACAGCTAAGAATAGAATCAAAACAACACACCAGTGCTCCCCTAGACTGCAAGTAGACATTGTAAATCTTATAATCGAGTTTAAATTGTGAAAAATCTATATTTTACAGCATGGGCAGAGAAATTTCTCTCTCTGAATTTGAAAAACGTCATACAATAGCTATAAATTGTCAAGGATGCTCCTATAATTCAATTTCATGCAGATTATAAATTCAGGTACAGGAATTCGAACTTTTTTGCAAAATCCTGAAGCGTACGTATCAAATAAATCCCCTGGACGTCTGCCCAATCTTACTCCAGCCAGTCGGCGCTAATGCTACGTGAGGCTTCGTCTACAGAAAAGAGTTCCAAAAATCTTCAAACGTGTCTAAAGTTGGATGTAACTCACAGAAGAGTTAGGCAAATTCTCAATGCTTCAGAATTTTTTGTTTAGGAAGAAGAAAGCAAAACCAGAGTGAAAGAAGATACCTTGTTCGATGAAATCGAATGAAGGGATCTAAAATTCCATGAATAATTCTTTCTTATATTTATAGCTGAACACGACGGCTTATTTTTAGAATGATTTAAAAAATATAATAAATAACTGATATATTTTAAAATTAAAATATATGTGTATATTAATAAATAATTAACACGTTATTTAAAATATATCATATCGCTCTGATATACATTTCTGTGAGAAATGCCGGTTACTTGCATCAATGTGCATTGTTATACATTAGTCAATGTTAAAGCTCATTTCCCAGGTTTTGTTCCATTGTAGATGACCGGTGAGGTCTCAGTTGATTGCTACACGTTTTTCGGTAAACGCTTTGTGACAGAGTTTCGTGTCATCGGCGAATTTGTTGATTTTACTGATGATTCTGATCTCAAGGTCGTTGGCGTAGATGATGAAGAGGATTGGGCCTAAAACACTCCCTTGTGGGGACTCTTGATGTTACATGCGTCAAATCACTGCTTTGATCATGAATCATTACTCGCTGAGTGCGACCAGTGTGCCAGTTTCGTCTCCATCGAAAGTAGTGGCATTGTATTCCATGCGCTTCCACTTTGACCGTGAGCCTTTCGTAGGGAACTTTGTCAAAAGCTTTTTGGCAGTTGAGATATACAAGGTCTACGCCTTTTGTATGGTCGTATATTCGGTTGACTTCTCCAAAGAAGTCGAGGAAGTTTGTGAGACAGCTTCGTTTTTTCTTGAATCCGTACTGGGTGTCATTTTTTTGAAAATAGTAGTGACATTTGCCGTCTTCCAATCATCCGGAACAATCCCAATTTCAAGTGAACGAGTAAAGATGTTTGCTAAGGGTTCGCTAATTACTTTGCTTATTTCTTTGAGCATCCGGGAAGCAAGCCGTCAGACCCGGTTGACTCACATGGGTTTAAAATGCTGAGCAGTTTTTCTACCTCTTCAACTGTACATATGCCATCTGTCAGAATTTCCTGGGAATTTAAAGCATGAGATTGCAAGATTTTAAGTAAATTTTTGCGAGTGAACACAGAAGTGAAGTATGTATTAGGAGTTCTAGCTTTACTTATGTTGTCCGTTTAAGTTGAGCCCCCGGGATCGATTAGTGGTTCAATAGTGTCTCTTTTGAGTTGCCTGTCGTTTACATATGTATAGAAACTTTTTGGGTTTGTTTTAGCTTGTGCTGCAACTGCAATTTCTTTATTTCGCTTTGTAGATTTTATTGTTCACTTAATGGTAATGTAAGTGCAGATGTGTTCCTGATTATAGGATTCTGTTTGGTATCTTTTAAGTCGTCTATGTGACTTTTGCTTATCGTTTATGAGACACTTCATTTCTTTTACTAACCAAGGTGGATTATTGGTTGGTCTCATTCGTTTTATCATGATGTAAGGTTCTGTGCCGGTTGCAATTTTTCTCTATGTATCATGAAGCTTTCCTTAGCGTTTTCATTCCTCCTCAGTACTTCGTGGTCGAGGCTGTCAAGCTCCTATAGTGTTCATTATAACTCTTCAGTCCCAACCCTCAGACTTCTCTTAGCTCCGAGCCGACAATGAATATCTTTTCTAGACTCGGAATAAAATATCTCTTTTTATCTTTTCTTACTCGAAGTGAGTGTCTCAGGGGATACGGGACCGTTGAGTAACCCAACAGGATAAATGACGCAGGGATGAGTTTCGATACATATATTAAGAAGCACCAAGGTGAAGTAATTTGGTCTCACTACAATGTGAGCCTCCTGTAATATCTCATCCACCAGTGCGTGAGCACGGGCGTAATGAATGGGATTGGTAATAAGTACGATGGGAATCTTGAGTCGAGAACTTGTAGAGGCGGATGAGGAGTCTTGGTGAAGATGTTGACTTCTGAAATGCATTGTAGAGAGTGTCACGGGGTCGGTCAGTCGGTGCAACCAGGAAAGAGCAGAAGAAAAGAGTTTGGTACAGATTGTACCAGAAACAGGAAGTGAAAAGGAAGGGGACAGTAGGAGGTGAAAAAGGCGCATTGCGCAGAATTGGGTGGCCAAGAAAATTTTTAATGGAAACTGATTAACGGCTAAGTATATATTTACATATATACATTAACCTGTCAGAGCTTTGTATTTACAAATATAAACAGTATTTATAGTGGTTCATGTACATATTTTGCAAATATTTGCAATCATATGCGGACGGGTGTATGTGCATTTTTGCCTGTACACGTATGTACAGTCTTTTGTATATATATATATATATATATATATATATATATATATATATATATATATATATATATATATATATATATATATATATATATATATATATATATATATATATAATAAATTAAAAAAATGTATATGTATATATGTATATGTATATGTATATGTAAAAAATTTTTTCTTTTATACACATATATATACACACACAGATATATATATATATACATATACATTTTTTTAATTTATTATTTTTTTCACATACACAATTGTACTTAGTTATCACATATGTACAAAATTTCACCGGGGTAGGTTTTTGAGTGATTAGGTTTTTAGGTTATGGAGTGAATACAGGACAGGGGATGAGGATAAGGGTATTAACAGATAGATAGGTTAGGATTTATATGTACACATGCACATATGTACACAGATTTACATATATTCAAGTTGGACTAGGGTAAGTTCTAGGTGGGGTTACCAAGTTAAGGAATTTGCCAGGGCAAGGATGAGGGTAGGAATATTAGGTTTAGGATGTGGTTAAGGTTGGTGGTTGGAGTGTCCTGACTGTTTTAATGTAAAATTTGGGAGAGCTAAATAGTGGGAGTTTTATTAATGTTCTTCTGTCAATTTGATGGATACTACGCTGTTGTCTTATTTAAGTCAACATTATGCTGTCTGCCTCGCCACACAGGACTCGGGGTTCCAACCGCCCTCCCATTTTAGGCCGAGCACCGTCCTGCGTTGAAACCCCGTTATCTTTCAATGCGACTGCGCTCGGCCTTTTCTCTTGTTTTGTTCGTGATCTAGTATAGGTATCTTGGTTGTGGTGCAGAGCCAGGGCATGCAGTTTCGAACTTTTGAATCTATGGTGCTGCTTGTTGATAAGTTCAGGCGGGAGCCTGAGACTATTGTATCGATGTAGGGTGATGTGGGGACAAGTCGTACTACTAGTGGCATTATATTTGCCAAAATTCAGGTTTCGATGTCAGAGCAACTGCAATGGGTACAAAATCAACTTCAAATATTGTGTTAACTATGGCATCCACCCAAGTGGCTTTCCTAGTTAAGATAGTATTTTTTTTAAATTTCTTAAAAAAAAAGGTATTTCGTACGGGTCGCCCCCTATACGGGGGCGACCTGTACAGTATATGGGGGCGATCCATACGGGTGAATATTTCCCCCTGAAAAAAGTTATTGAATGCCCATACAATACTTTTGTTTTAGCAGGTAGCATGTAGCTTTAGCATGTAATTACATAAAAATCAATATATATCAATATGTAGGCGAAAAAAATGCGTAAATACAAAATTGATTTTTATTGATGAAA